>JAOTOM010003572.1:117500-166879 GCA_034440615.1 Ashinkailepas kermadecensis
CACGGCGTGCCACACGGTGTCGGCCAGTGGACGCCGTGGACGGTGGACAGGTCTGTGCCGGTCTGTCCGGCTAGATAGTCGTCTCGGCTGCACCATGTCACGGCGTGCCACACGGTGTCGGCCAGTGGACGCCGTGGACGGTGGACAGATCTGTGCCGGCCTGTCCGGCTAGACAGTCGTCTTGGCTGTGCCATGTCGCGGCGTGCCACACGGTGTCGGCCAGCGGACGCCGTGGACGGTGGACAGATCTGTGCCGGCCTGTCCGGCTAGATAGTCGTCTCGGCTGCACCATGTCACGGCGTGCCACACGGTGTCGGCCAGTGGACGCCGTGGACGGTGGACAGGTCTGTGCCGGCCTGTCCGGCTAGACAGTCGTCTTGGCTGTGCCATGTCGCGGCGTGCCACACGGTGTCGGCCAGTGGACGCCGTGGACGGTGGACAGATCTGTGCCGGTCTGTCCGGCTAGATAGTCGTCTCGGCTGCACCATGTCACGGCGTGCCACACGGTGTCGGCCAGTGGACGCCGTGGACGGTGGACAGATCTGTGCCGGTCTGTCCGGCTAGATAGTCGTCTCGGCTGTGCCATGTCGCGGCGTGCCACACGGTGTCGGCCAGTGGACGCCGTGGACGGTGGACAGGTCTGTGCCGGCCTGTCCGGCTAGACAGTCGTCTTGGCTGTGCCATGTCGCGGCGTGCCACACGGTGTCGGCCAGTGGACGCCGTGGACGGTGGACAGGTCTGTGCCGGCCTGTCCGGCTAGACAGTCGTCTCGGCTGTGCCATGTCGCGGCGTGCCACACGGTGTCGGCCAGTGGACGCCGTGGACGGTGGACAGGTCTGTGCCGGCCTGTCCGGCTAGACAGTCGTCTCGGCTGTGCCATGTCGCGGCGTGCCACACGGTGTCGGCCAGTGGACGCCGTGGACGGTGGACAGGTCTGTGCCGGCCTGTCCGGCTAGATAGTCGTCTCGGCTGCACCATGTCACGGCGTGCCACACGGTGTCGGCCAGTGGACGCCGTGGACGGTGGACAGGTCTGTGCCGGCCTGTCCGGCTAGATAGTCGTCTCGGCTGTACCATGTCGCGGCGTGCCACACGGTGTCGGCCAGTGGACGCCGTGGACGGTGGACAGATCTGTGCCGGTCTGTCCGGCTAGATAGTCGTCTCGGCTGCACCATGTCACGGCGTGCCACACGGTGTCGGCCAGTGGACGCCGTGGACGGTGGACAGATCTGTGCCGGTCTGTCCGGCTAGATAGTCGTCTCGGCTGTACCATGTCGCGGCGTGCCACACGGTGTCGGCCAGTGGACGCCGTGGACGGTGGACAGGTCTGTGCCGGCCTGTCCGGCTAGACAGTCGTCTTGGCTGTGCCATGTCGCGGCGTGCCACACGGTGTCGGCCAGTGGACGCCGTGGACGGTGGACAGGTCTGTGCCGGCCTGTCCGGCTAGACAGTCGTCTCGGCTGTGCCATGTCGCGGCGTGCCACACGGTGTCGGCCAGTGGACGCCGTGGACGGTGGACAGGTCTGTGCCGGCCTGTCCGGCTAGACAGTCGTCTCGGCTGTGCCATGTCGCGGCGTGCCACACGGTGTCGGCCAGTGGACGCCGTGGACGGTGGACAGATCTGTGCCGGTCTGTCCGGCTAGATAGTCGTCTCGGCTGCACCATGTCACGGCGTGCCACACGGTGTCGGCCAGTGGACGCCGTGGACGGTGGACAGGTCTGTGCCGGTCTGTCCGGCTAGACAGTCGTCTCGGCTGTGCCATGTCGCGGCGTGCATTGTCCGGCGTCCGATCGTGCCAGATCTGCGCGCCTGCTGGCCGCCGGCTGGCCGCCTCGCGGATCCGCCGGCTGGCCGCCTCGCGGATCCGCCGGCTGGCCGCCTCGCAGATCCGCCGGCCGCCGCGCACGGCGAGCGGGAATTATAGATGCCCACTGTCGCTGCGACTGGCGCTGTCAGGGATGATACACCCGCCAGGGATGACAAGGATGATGCACCCACCAGGGATGACAAGGATGATACACCCGCCAGGGATGACAAGCCCTGTAGGAACGTCGCCATTCCTCCAGAAATGTCACCACCTCCTTCGAGAGTGTCGCCACACTTCCAAGAATGTCATCACCCTCCAGAAATGACAACCACCTGGGGATGTCACCACCCATCCAGGAAGGTAACAATCCCCTAGGAATGCTACCTCGCCCTCCAAACACGTACACTCCACATTCCGAAGTGCTATCACCCAGGAAGAACTGCCATTTCCTTGCCATGAATGTCGAAACCAAATGGGAAGTGTCCATCATCATCAGTTGTGCGGGCATGCAGCTTGCCTTCGCCACCACCGACCGCCTGAATCACATCACATCTCCGCAATAGCCCCCCCCCCCCCCCACACACCCACCTCAGCCGCGGTAGTGGTGGCATTTGCACGGCGACCAGACCTTAAGAGCGTGGCGTGGGTAGTGAGAGTGCTGGTCGGTTCGATCAAACTCTACGGCTGTGTTCATTATGTGCGCATCGCCGACACCAGGCGAAGGTACGCCGGTGGTACCGCACCGCCACCACCTCCTGTCGGCCCCCTTGGCACTTGTACAGTGTCGCACCTGTCATCCTGCAGTGGTCATCACCTGCCGTTGATCCTCTTGATACTTGTACAGTCGCTGCACCTGTTATCCTGCGGTGGTCATCACTGCATCGCCTTTCTGTCCACCATTTTTAAGTGGTATCTATTTTCATGTTTTCATGTTTTCAAACAACCACTTTTTTGTCAGAAGTGTTATGAATCCCTAACTGGAATACTCCTCGTCGTGCTCAGTAGTCTGGTCCGTACTTGTGTGCAAATTTCGTGTTATTGCATTTGAACGGATCAATGTGACAATTATCATATTCCTGTACAATTTGAATGTTCATGTTCCCACTTCTCAAAAGTGAGCGGTTACGTAAATCATGTCATGTTTCCCACTGAAATGATTGCGTTTCATGCAAAATGTCCGCTTCGGGGTGCTGCGCATCAATGCGTGTTTATTGGGAATGACGTGCCCTCTTTTATATTCCATTGCTGTATTATTATCTATTTTATCCAGGTTTTCCTGAAAATGCGCATTGAGTACTACTGTGGACATGGTCAACATTCCCACAATTATGTATTGCAGTCATTGGCAACAACACAGAACAACACAGAACAACACGGGACATGAAACGTGCAGCTCCCACAAGGAGGCCACTCGCCCCGGCTCCCGACAGAGCAGTCGGCTCGCCCCGGCTCCCGACAGAGCAGTCGGCTCGCCCCGGCTCCCGACAGCGCAGCCGGCTCGCCCCGGCTCCCGACAGAGCAGTCGGCTCGCCCCGGCTCCCGACAGAGCAGTCGGCTCGCCCCGGCTCCCGACAGAGCAGCCGGCTCGCCCCGGCTCCAGTGCGGCCTTGCCACTCCGCCGCTGGGCATGCAGACACGGCGGCACTACGTTGGCACTGAAGAACAACCTTGGGCTCTTTTACGACGCATTTGTTGCTAGGCCATATAGCCTCGCCAATCCCTCGCGCTGCTTGGTCACGGGTGCCGGTATTCGAGTCCACGATCTCACGATCGAGAGTCAAGCGCCCTGCCGACTGAGCTACCGCCGCCCACTAAGTTGGCACTCAACACGCTACATGTTCCCACACACACACACACAGAAGCACTGGCGCTGGCGCACAGCCGACCGCCTCACACCCGGACCCCGACGCCGCTTCCGCGACCGTAGGCCGACCACAAGGTCACTGGCCGGGTCACGGCCCCGGCCGTGACCCCGCCGGCCACAAGCGCCACAAGCGCTACAAGCGCCGCGTCCGCCCGGCACCAGCCTAGCACCGGCCCGGCACCAGCCCGGCACCAGCCCGGCACCAGCCCGGCACCGGCACGGCATCGACACGGCACCGGCACGGCACCAGCCCGGCACCAGTACCAAAATAGTTTCTCTATTATTTTGCATTGTTATATTAGATATATAATGAAACATGCATGTAAAATCGAGGGCAATATTTTCCCCTCTTGACCAGTGCATTTCATTAATCCCGATCTGAGTTCCACCAATCAAAATTCAGAAAAGCTCCCGACGCAAAAGGAATTGTTTGCCCGCTTCCATAACAATGCACGTGCTTTTCATACGTTGAAAAACAATTTTGCTTTGAAAAGGAAAGGGCAAAAGTGTGGACGAAATGGACTTTGTGTGTGACTAATTACGAGAAAATGAAACTCATTAATTCCAACGTATTTATATTATAAAATGTAACAAAGTGAACGTCACATTCCTCAGACAGCAACAGTGACGAATGTTGCCCTCATTGACGCCACTGAATCCCACAAAGATGACCGAAGTGGGAGGGTCTAAAATTCCCACTTTTTGCCCGATGGACGATCTCAGCATTTACGAAGTGGATGTCGATGAATGTTACAGTAATAGATGTTTTTTTAATTAATGTAGTGGTTTTGACCTACAACCGTAATTAATATTTTCCTTTAAATGCCTTTAAATCGCCCCCAAATGGCGTTGAAATGCTGTAATCAAAACAATGGAAAATGCCCGATGGACGATCTCAGTAACTACTATACCGATCTTGGTGAAAATGGCTCTAAAATAAACTTCGACATCGATTTGGGGCGAGTTGGGTCATTTACATCCAATATTAATGGGTAGAAAGCCACGAAATGGGGGATTGAAATTCCAGATTTGCCCGATGGACGATCTACGAAAGTAACTTACAGAATTGCGCAAAATACAAAATGATCGATGTCTTTTCACCGTATTAGATCAGTTGAGGCATTTAAGAAAAAAGTTAACATATTAAATGTAGAAATTCATCATATCACAATTCAATTAGAGATGGGTTCAGGGTAGAGATGGGTCAACACAACAAATCCATCACCCACCTCTAATTGACTTGCGATGTAACCCATCTCTAGTTGAATTGTGATGTGATGAATTTCTACATTTCATATGTTAATTTTTCTCTTAACTGCCTCAGCTCATCTAATACGGTGAAAAGACATCGATCAGTGTGTATTTGGCGCAATTCTGTAAGTTACTTTCGTAGATCGTCCATCGGGCAAATCTTGAATTTCAACGCCATTTGGGGGCGATTTAAAGGCATTTAAAGGAAAATATTTCTTACGGTTGTAGGTCAAAACCACTACATTGATTAAAAACATCTAATACTGCAACTTTCATCGACACCCACTTCGTAATTGCTGAGATCGTCCATCGGGCAAAAAGGTGGGCATTTTAGACCCTCCCGACCGAAGTGTGGTCTGTGCCGTCAGCTTCGCTCCGGGCACCAGAGCACACTTCGGTTATCTTTTCGAGATACAATGGTGTCATTCCGGCAACATGTGGCTCTTCCCTCTGAGGTCATCAGCCGGGATTTACGTATTGTGTGCGGTTCGAGTTTGCACCGTGACGACCACTTCTTGCTTCAAGCGATCATGAATTGGCATCTGGATTTTCTCTCCGTTTGTCCTCCAGGCCTGGTTTGGGCCATAATTTGTGTGATACAGTGATATTATGCTAATGCTTCGGTAATTCGGTAGTTGTTATTCGCAATACTCCGCAGTTCAGTGAGGAAATGCATCTGGATAGTAAGTATTGCAGGTACGATTCATTTGCACCCAAAAGTGTAGTTATGCTTTGCGTAAAACAACAATGAGGAACTTCGAACAGCTGTTCTAAGAGATGATGTTTCAAGCGCATGCCGCCATCGCAGCGCGATAGTAGCGAGTGTCCACTAGAGGTGGCAGAAACTACAAAAAAATGGACCGAAGATCGAGATGGGCCGCCCTGATGTGACCAAGCCAGTTGAGGCCCGGTCAAAATGAACTGAACCCCTGTGAAACAATTAGCTTTTTAAGTACATATTTGTGGCATACAGGGTAGCATTATTGGTTTTTCTGTTCAATTAAAGTCATGTAGGCAGTTCATGTCACATTGGAAAGCCCCGTTCACTCCCAGAACATAGATTGAAAATAAACATCTAAGCAAAATTTCCTTTGTCACTGGCGGGTATTGATAACCACAGGATGATTCCAGAACAATTCTTAAAGCACATCGGTTAGTGCTCATTATTTGCCATTCTCAATCTAAGGAAGCAGCAAGATGGAGACTAGGCACCAATGGCGTCATCATCATCAATTTCCAGGTGGGGTCCCCCCTCCAGGGACTTAGGAACGATTTTCAAGCTAGAGGGGTAAGAATATGACCGTTTGAGTGTTACCGGTCTTTTTACCACTAGCAAATGCTGATGACACTCGTGATTGTTATGATGCATTTCACATGCTTACAAAAAGTATTGCAATCAAACCGATGCCAAAATCCATGTGGGGTCTGGACCCCAGGGACCCCAGCGGTGACGACGTTCATGTTAGGCACCTACCAAGATTTGATTCGTCCAGTATTCAATCATCTGTAAAGTGATGCACCATGTGTTTAATAATCATACCATAACACTACCAGTGGCAGATATCTAAACTGTATCATTTTCAGACTTCAAACGTCATGACCTGGTTCAAACGGTCCTGGTCCTGATTCAAACGAAAGGCGGGAATTTATTCCAAATACCAGTGCAAAAGTCCGACGGTCCAGACCGGGCTTTCGGTCCTTAGATTAGCCACCTCTAGCACCGCCCAGCGTCACTCTCCAGCGCTCTGATGGTTTGTAACGCCACACAGGTGAGGTGTCCAGGAGCGCATGGTCTATTCTCTGGGAAGGGGATGGCAGATACGTAGCCTCCGATATTCTTGTGAGGCATTTCCCCAGCGTGTTTTTATGGAAGTGTGCATTTTCCGCTTGCATACATTTCGTTGTTTTGCGTTTGTCTCCACCCGGGATTGGCTTTTCCCTTAATTTTTAGCAAAGGCACACCCACGAATTTGACAGCTTATTTCTTACTCAGTTCCAATGGGAATCCAGCGCCTTGCTGAAAATGCATTCACGACGGGGATGTCACTTTGGGTGCGCTAAGGGACCAGCTGCCCCTCATCATTAATTTGACCTTCCAATCATTGATTTGGCCCCCCAATCAGACCAAAGCTTAACAATTGAGCCTATGGAGGAGCCCTTCCAGAACGCTCGGCTGCACCCTTCCCCAAACTCAACGAGTTTTTGCCACCTGACTGCGTCGCACCTCTGAGAAAAATGGCATGGGATTGGAAATAAGGGACATGAGCCATATCTGGATCCATCTGTCGAAATTATTTGCGCTGCCCCTCCTGTCTGGGTAGCATATTGGTGGCAAGTCCCGTGGCGCGCAGAACGGCGCGCGCGCGGCCACGGCACTGCGATTTTTGGCGCGCATTCAGCTGGCGCGGCGCGCGCGCGCGCGGATCCGTGCGGCCATTGGCGCGCGGCCGGCCGCCGTCGCATCCGATCAATATAGCCCGGCGGAGAGGGCGGCGGCGCGCGGCCCAGCTGCACGGCACGTGGGGCGGAGCGGACCGAGCTGCACCGCGACGCCAGTCGCCGGGCGTCGAGCCCCTGAGCTGGTCGGCGAGTCACCGCAGACATGAGCTCGCCTGGCACCGACCGCGCGCTCGAGCGCAACCACGGCACCGGCAAGAAGGTTCGGGAGAAGATGCCGCGCACGCTCAGCACCAGCATCCTGCGCATCAAGCACCGCAGCCCGTTCTGGGAGAAGTTTTGGTCGAGTCGCAGCTCTAGTCCGGCTCGCACCGACAGCGCACGAGAGTGAGTACGGCCGCGTCGACCGTGTACCTTCCCCGGCCGCCGTGCCGCCTTGCATTGCTCGCCATGGTGGCTTGGTGTGACGTCTCCCCAGTCCACCCTCGGACTGGGCGCTCGCGCGGTATCGAATGTGCCGACAGTCTTGAGAGAGGTGCCGACAGTCCTGTCGGAGGCGCTGACAGTACTGTCGGAGGCGCCGGCAGTCCTGAGGAAGGCGCCGACAGTCCTGTCTGAGGTGCCGACAGTTCTGTCGGAGGCGCCGGCAGTTCTGTCTGAGGTGCCGACAGTTCTGTCGGAGGCGCCGGCAGTCCTGTCGGAGGTGCCGACAGTTCTGTCGGAGGTGCCGACAGTTCTGTCGGAGGCGCCGGCAGTTCTGTCGGAGGCGCCGACAGTTCTGTCGGAGGTGCCGGCAGTCCTGTCGGAGGCGCCGGCAGTCCTGTGTCGGCGGTGCTGTAGCGCTACAGCCGCCGGCCTTGCCGTGGCGTGTGCCGGTCGAATGTAAACACGGATGGCGGCGTATTTACACGTGCCGCGTATCGTAAGGAAAGCCCTTGGCCTGATCGTGCACGCAGTGTGCCTGATGCGGGCGCGGTGGCGTCCCGTGCTCACTGCTCACTGTCCTGTGCTCACTGCTCACCAGCACGCTCACTGTCAGGTGCTCACTGCTCACTGCTCACTGCTCACTGCTCACTGTCGGATGTCCACTGCCAGGTGTCCACTGCTCACTGCTCACTGTCGGGTGTCCACTGCTCACTGCTCACTGCTCACTGTCGGATGTCCACTGCCAGGTGTCCACTGCTCACTGCTCACTGTCGGGTGTCCACTGCTCACTGCCAGGTGTCCACTGCTCACTGTTCACTGCTCACTGTCGGGTGTCCACTGCTCACTGCCAGGTGTCCACTGCTCACTGTCGGGTGATCACTGCTCACTGCCAGGTGTCCACTGCTCACTGCTCACTGTCGGGTGTCCACTGCTCACTGCTCACTGCCAGGTGTCCACTGCTCACTGCCAGGTGTCCACTGCTCACTGCTCACTGTCGGGTGTCCACTGCTCACTGTCGGGTGTCCACTGCTCACTGCTCACTGCCAGGTGTCCACTGCTCACTGTCGGGTGCTCACTGCTCACTGCCAGGTGCTCACTGCTCACCAGCACGCTCCCTGTCAGGTGCTCACTGTACGGTGCTCACTCGCTAACAGCGACGGTCGGGCGTGTGACCAAGGTACAGTTTGTGTTGGCTCTTGAAGCTCGCCTCGGATAGTCATTACTGGGAACACTGTGCTTGGCGGGTAATCCGCGTAACGAAGCGATCGCAAGCAAAACTGGTAATCCAAGGCCCATCGTCTGGTATGAAAGGCACATTGAGTATGTCAGAGCTCTTGTCGTGTTGTTGGTGATCAGGCTGTTACCTGTCCTCTCATGAAGGAAGTTGCGACGTTGGATCGACTTCATAAGATTATGTATTCTTCTTTCTGTTTTTGACTGGCATACACTGACATGTCGCGCGTCAGGTAGACGCGGTTCGGGTAACACTGCTGTCATAGCCACTTGGATCGCTGGCCAAAAGCGGTGAAATCGCCCAGATTTCAGCATGCACTCGGTTGTTCTCGCAGTCTTCTAACGTCCTGAAGACTCGGAAGCCCCACGCAGCCGTCAGTCAGAGGACTGATCACTAAACGGCAGGTCAACTGACAGGACTGATCACTAAACGGCAATATTATCGCATTGGCAACGCAGCGGAGGCCAATTAACAGTCGGATGACTGATCACTAAACGGCAATATTATCGCATTGGCAGCGCAACGGCAGGTCAACTGACAGAGGACTGATCACTAAATGGAAATATTATCGCATTGGCAACGCAGCGGAGGCCAATTAACAGTCGGATGACTGATCACTAAACGGCAATATTATCGCATTGGCAGCGCAACGGCAGGTCAACTGACAGAGGACTGATCACTAAATGGAAATATTATCGCATTGGCAACGCAGCGGCAGGTCAACTGACAGTTACCGTTTTGTGTTTGCTTAAAGAAATGTACACGAAACATTTGCCTAACAGATGGGTCGGTTTAATGCCAGTAGCTGGATTTGTTTTTATTAATTGATATCACAAGCACATACTGCTCCCATGCTCCTTACTGTGTAGGGAGCGTGGAAAGATTGAGAGCATAGGAGAAAGATAATGTGCAGCTTGAATGTCTAGTTTTATGGACCTTTACTTTGTGAGACCAGGTAAGAAAGCACGTGAATCAAGGTGAAATTCCTATGTTCAACCTTCGTAAGGAGATGGTTGGCGTACCAGGTTCGAGGTGCACTTTATTTGCGAACCTGTTCCTGTTCACTTTACAGCTACTGTTGCAATCATATTTTTATTGAATTCATTGAATATGGACTGCAGTATTTGTTTGTCTACGTATGGAGACGTATAAGATCAGCATATTGTTGCTGTATTCGGGCAGATGTTCAAAGTCAGGATATCGACCAGGTAGTGCTGGGATCTGCCGTGAGTGGCAACGAAGATACTACGCAACTTTTTCCACGACTCCCAACGAAATAGATCATAAACCGAAGGCCGAACTTGGTTCTGAGTTTGTCATTGCAGGGAGTGGTGCGTATCTTTTCCATCCCTCTCCGCGCACGTCGTAGTTGGAGTTATGTACAAACGCATTGCATGCACGCAACGTCAGTTATATTTGCGTGGTAAACAGGAGACTTCAACGTGCGCTTCATGAACCACGACGCCGTTCGTCACCATGCCTGGACCACCCCCTGGTGCACCATGCCTGGACCACCCCCTGGTGCACCATGCCTGGGCCACCCCTGATGTACCATGTCTGGAACACCCCTGGTGCACCATGTCTGGACCACCCCTTGATTCATCATGCCTGGACCACTCCCTAATGCACCATATCTGGACCACTCCCTGGTTCACCATGCCTGGACCACCCCCTGGTTCACCATGCCTGGACCACTCCCTGGTTCACCATGCCTGGACCACCCCCTGGTTCACCATGTCTGGACCACCCCTTGATTCATCATGCCTGGACCACCCTCTGATGCACCATAACTGGACCACCCCCTGGTTCACCATGCCTGGACCACTCCCTGGTTCACCATAACTGGACCACTCCCTGGTTCACCATGCCTGGACCACTCCCTGGTTCACCATGCCTGGACCACCCCCTGGTTCACCATGCCTGGACCACCCCCTGATTCATCATGCCTGGACCACTCCCTAATGCACCATATCTGGACCACTCCCTGGGCATCGATGGCTGATTTAGCAGTAGTCTGCCTTTGTGCACGTGCCAAGGAAAGCAGCAGATTAAGTGCACAATTCGCAGAAGTGAGATACTCTGACATCAGCCAAGTGCTTCCACAAGGGAGCTCTATGAATATAGATTTGACCAGATAACTGCGCCTTTCTTGTAGCACGGTACTCATCACAGAATATAACCTCGAAAACTCCCGTCACCAAAAACAAATGTTTGCTGTCAATCGCGGAGTGGACAACCAGCCACTCCTTAATGTGTAAATTCCTCACAGTACCTGTCGACCCTTACTTTTCTCAACTCGGTGTTCACTCGATTGCGCGTAAATATTCAGAACATTTTCGTGAGGATATCTTTTCGGGAACAACATTCCTTCAACTTCATTCATTGGTGCCGGCTGCTTGATGTGCGGATGGCCCACAAGGTGTAGACTATGGTGATCATGTTCTCACAAACGTTGAGAGATGCCGCGGGGACGGCTGCAGCGCCATTACAGGAGGCCAGAGGGCCGGCTCAGTGATCACAGACGGTGAGAGATGCCGCGGGGACGGCTGCAGCGCCATTACAGGAGGCCAGAGGGCCGGCTCAGTGATCACAGACGGTGAGAGATGTCGCGGGGACGGCTGCAGCGCCATTACAGGAGGCCAGAGGGCCGGCTCAGTGATCACAGACGGTGAGAGATGCCGCGGGGACGGCTGCAGCGCCATTACAGGAGGCCAGAGGGCCGGCTCAGTGATCACAGACAGTGAGAGATGCCGCGGGGACGGCTGCAGCGCCATTACAGGAGGCCAGCGGGCTGGCTCAGTGATCACAGACGGTGAGAGATGCCGGGGGGACGGCTGCAGCGCCGTTACAGGAGGCCAGAGGGCCGGCTCAGTGATCACAGACGGTGAGAGATGCCGGGGGACGGCTGCAGCGCCATTACAGGAGGCCAGAGGGCCGGCTCAGTGATCACAGACGGTGAGAGATGCCGCGGGGACAGCTGCAGCGCCATTACAGGAGGCCAGAGGGCCGGCTCAGTGATCGCAGGCGATTCGGAATGGCTGAGCGATACAGAAACCCTTCGGAGGTGTCCAGAGGTTGTTTGAAATGCAGTATGCTATCGCAGTTGTCTCCACCTCCTCATACACACGCACACCATCCCACAAAAACAGGCTCTGGAATAATTATGGACCATAAATGTGTTCGAGGTACACTTGACACCAAACCAGCTGGGGTTTAGAAAAACCTCTCAAGTGGGAGGGTGGGTGATAGGGCAGAGACAGCGATAGCAGATGAAGACCGTCTGAAGTAAAACTTGTGGATGGAGTTGCTCGTTGTAATTCTTTTTAGCAGGCTAATTGTGTACGCTTATTTATTAGAAGCATCGAAATAGCTTTAAGTTTTGTTTACAAGTTCGCCCAGCATGTTTTTTTTCAAGAATATTATTTGAATATCTGAAGAGATTTTTAACTGTTATTGAGCATGGAGGCAAAATCGCTCTGTCCACTTATTTGAACTGCAATCTCCTGAATCCACTTCAAAAGCATGTGTTCTCATGCATTTCTTTGCTGAATTCATATGGCTACTTCCGAACAATATCTGCGACATCTCACGTACAAAATGAAAGCCCTTTTTGATATGCGTGTGAATGACGTCTATCATAAAATCAGGAATTGTAGTTGAAGATCTGTCTGATCATCTGGTTTGCAAGCCTTTGGCCCTAAGCCCTAAGCCCTAAGCCCTTCGCTGTCCCGGTAGCGCACTTGGTTAGAGCGCTGCCCCTCCCCGTGAGCATGTAGTTTACCCGGCTACATTTTCCCACATCTTCATGTGCCTAGTTGTTTGTTGAAGAGGCTTCTTGATGAAGCTATCGTAGCATCACGCGATCCCGCTTCAGTCAGCTGTTCGGTCTGGTCCGGTCTGGTCTGGTCTGGTCTGGTCTGGTCTGGTCTGGTCTGGTCCACTGACTGCGGTATGGTCCACGGCCAACTTCAGCCGGACCACGGCAGCTGACAGTCGAGACCAGTCGGCCCACGGACGGGGTCTGTGGCCGCGGCCGGGAGCAGTGCCGGAGGTGCGCGCTGCACCCACCCGTCTGCGTCGTGGCGGTGGCGTCACGTTACCCGGCCGACTCGGGTGACGCCGACGACACCGCCGGCACGAGACATTGGCTTGGTTTGGACGTCGGCTCAGCCCACGCCCGGCGCTCGTTACCGCGGCTCGCCTCGGCATGTCATCATCACAGAGGCTGTGGTGCCCCCGCCTCCCTCCCGACCTGGTGATCCGTCAGCGAGGGTGGAGCTCGAGTCGTTCTACCTCCGCGCGTGGTGGCAAAGGGTTCACGATAGTGACCCGAAACGGCCGTCATGCTTGTGGACCGTGACTTTTTTTTGTTGGAGCGTCTGGTGTCCGAATTATGCTCTCAAAATTAGACGATCACTTGAAACTTTGACTTGGCCAGCTTTTATCGCACTGTTTTCTCTGAAGTATTCTTATTCGTTCTCCGAATGAAGGGTTTTTGGCCCCACTTCCGTGCCTTAAAGCTCGTCGTGTGGATTCAACGGGCCCCGGACACGTGACCTGCGTGACCCAGGACTGGTGCGTCGGTCGGCCGGACACGTCACCTGCGTGACCCGGGGCTGGTTCGTCGGCAGGCCAGACACGTGACCTGCATGACCCGGGGCTGGTCCGTCGGCAGGCCGGCCGGCGCAGTGACAGTCTAATATGAGGTGCCGCACCGAATGGTTGTATATGTCGGAACTGAACGGAATGTGACAGACAGAAAACACCGTAACACACGGTGTCGCCTCTTCTATTTCGACTGTTCGGCATAAGAAATACATTCAAGCGTGAGACGTGTGCACACCATTCGACAGTGTAGCCCTGTTTCGGCAATATTTGAGCCAATTTCGGATGGGCTTGGGTTTCATTGCGCTTATGCCGAAATTGTCGGCACTATTTCTAACTGGTTTATCTGCCGAATATGGTCCATATATCATAAATTGTCATACACTGTATCAGGC
This sequence comes from Ashinkailepas kermadecensis, assembly GCA_034440615.1. Lineage (NCBI taxonomy): Eukaryota > Metazoa > Arthropoda > Thecostraca > Neolepadidae > Ashinkailepas > Ashinkailepas kermadecensis. The sequence continues at coordinate 131,480 of JAOTOM010003572.1, forward strand.
TGCCTAAATCGGTTGTACTTGTGCATGGAATACCTTCACTTCCCCCGAAACTGGGTGTAGACACCATGGATGGCGTTGGCTAGTGCAGCTTGTATGTGTCATAAAATTGCATCCATACTACAGGCAATTTATTGATGAATTGTCTTACGGGGTCAGATGGTTGGGACCAAAGGGGGTGAGAATTTATCTGAATTGGTTCGTATACGAGTACTTGAAACATGCTCTCCTCAGTTAATTCTAACATGTGCGTGGATTTTGCTCCTGGGAGAGAGCGGATTGGTTTATTGAGATTGTTTTACTGGTGACTGTTCTAATGGAATTGTTTTACTGGAGTTGTATTACTAGAGCTGTTTACTGGGGCTGTTTACCCGGGACTGTTTTACTGCTGTGGTTTTACTGGGACTGTTATTCTGTAACTGTGGAACTGTGCCTTCCAACCGATCGCGGAATTCCGGTTCCGGTCCGGACGGCGTAGTTAAAGCAGAAAGTTTTGCGCGCCTTGAGTGCACCAACACGTCCACGGTATTCCCAAATCCTCCGTATCCTTTTGTCCGCCGAACCTCACGGGCCACAGCCATGAACGCCATGTGGCGTGTTTGTAGCGGTCTTTAGAGCATTAGCGTCCAGGCTTAGCTGATCTAGTCCTGGTCACGGATACGCATTATGTAATTTCAGCAAAATGTCTGCTGCTGACGTGCAGGGAACATAAACTATTGCTTTCAAATGACGCTACCGATGACCCATCACAAAAGCAAGCCTTAATTACCTTAATTTACCTTCATTCCTATTATTTCTTAAAGAACATCTCGAAGCCAGGGAGCCCAGGGGCACGCCCCTACCCCGAAACGTTGAGTGGCCAGGTCGAGCAAAATGAGGAGCAAAATGGGGCTTGTGCTTGGCACGGGCCAAGAGAGGGCTAGAAAAGTGAATAAAATATATCTCCTTCAGTAGAAACTACGGTGTAGGCAAGTACAAGATAGGATGATTCGTGGTTTCTAAAACGGTAGCTGAAGAACGGGAAAACGATAGCTCACAGGCTACAGGATCAGGCCCAATGATTGGTAGCGCAACCAGTAGGGCTAATGGGACTGAAACCCCTCCAGTTGTGCAACCCCTCCAGTTATCATTTTGCGTACGCGAAGCGGCGAAATTCAGCTTTCTTCACGAACCGGAGACCCTCACCAACTGCCATCCGGGGCTCCGAACACGCGTCGGCCTCCTACAAAGCTATTTCCACGCTGATGTCTATGCTCAATGTTAACAGGCTCAGTTAGCCTTGCTTTGCTCCACTGTTGGACATCATTTCTTCGTGTTGAGTATGAGCCTTATAATTGTACGGGTCGTTTGAGTTGCCACGGGTCTCACGCACACATTTATCAGCGTATGATTCCACAGTGGTTCTCACGAGTACAGCTGAGTGTGAAGGTTTTTGAGCTGCCTACCATCCGCCCTTCCCTTCAGTCACCTTCCCGTAAAAGGTTGTCAGAAAAAAACTGAATCACATCACTCCATATGATGAGACCCACGTGCATGTATGTATATATATATATATCATTATCGTTGGCTGTGAATTCTTTTCAAGTATAATATTTATTTAATTAAGACCAACACTGCGCACACTGTGGTCATCGAGAGTGTATGACGTCAGGAGGTTGGTATCAAGTTCATAGTATCATTAGTGCTGTTTGTATGTCATATCTGGCCTTAGCTTTCGAAAGCCTGGCTTGGCTTCTGGGAGATGTTTACTCATGTCAGCTGATAGTATGTGTACATGGAATTAGCAATGTTAGCGAGTTATAGGTTTGGGAGACATGTCAGTAGCATGTTGTTGCTATGATTAGGCACTGTATTTCGACTCACATACGGCGCACATTGCACAGCAGCACCGTCTGTTGCTATGATTAGGCACTGTATTTCGACTCACATACGGCGCACATTGCACAGCAGCGCCGTCTGTTGCTATGATTAGGCACTGTATTTCGACTCACATACGGCGCACATTGCACAGCAGCACCGTCTGTTCGCCTAAAACTGTGATCCATGCGAGCATCTGCGTGGCCCACAATGGAGGTTTACTATGCATGGAGCTTAATTGGTATAGTTTGAGCCCAAGTGTTACATACGCATACCGTCATCACCCTTAATTGGTATAGTTCGAGCCCAAGTGTTACGCACACATACGGTCATCACCCCGGCTCCCGTACCCCCATCCATACCGTCATCACCCCCGCCCCCGTAACCCGATCCCCAATTGATCACAGTTTATTCAGGTAGCTGAAGACGTCAGTAGTCTAACCACGTTACCATTGTTTCTTCATTTAAAAAATCAATATTATGACTCTTAACAAGAACACTTGCAACTTCGATTTTGTTCTCATGCAGAGAGAGGTGATCACCCCGATGGACGCTCGCGTCTTCTGATACGAATACAAGTTGTGTGGCACTGGTTCACCTTTATAAACACTAGATCTTTTTTGGCAATGGTTTACCTGTACAAGCGTAACCTTTTTGTCCAGAGTTCACGTTCGACGCGTTGTCACTGGATGTCTTTGGTTCATTTCTGAACCGACAGGGTCTTGAGTACTTGCATTCCGTCAGATCCGTTGTCACAGATAGCAAGTATTTCTCAGGTTTCGAACCCACAGCCCTTCAGTCTGGAACAAAGTCCTCAGCTGTGAACTGGCCCCCGCTGGCCTTGCCCGTATCACTCACAACGTATTGTGTTCCTGTGTAAGTATTGTTGCATGTCCCTAAACCATTTATTGGCTCAAATATTGCTAGCTATGAATATGTGTTTGGAATTACTACAATCGGTCGAGTGAGGCCTAATTTGGCTAATTCTGGAATACTTTGTCACCTTTAGTCGTTTCCGATAGATGTGAATCGGGAATTTACGAGGCTAATTATCACCGGTTTCCGGAATATTTATGCCATTCATCCGACACAAAAATGAGAACCTCTGGACCTAGTCATGTGAGCTCGACCGAGTCGGATGGGTCGGACTTTGTGCCCACCGCACGATAGCGCGGACGCAGGTGGTGGACCACCCGGAGAACGTGGTGGCTGCCGAGAGGCACTTACTTGCCGAGAGGCACTACTTGCCGGCACGGCTCTGGTGACGACGTCGGCAACTCTTTGATCTGGTCCCGTCCGATTCGACTGCCTGCCGCCGGAACAAATACGTTTTCTCCCCAACGCGATATCGTGGAATTCCAAATTTCCAATGGAGACCAAACCTGATAGAACCCTCTTTCGTCCTCGTAGAATGGAGTTGGGGATTCCTGAATTGTCTGCAGTGGAATGCAACACCTTGCAAATGCCGTAGTTAGTGCAAATTTCATTGCACCATAATTGGTGTTCGTGTTCAGAAAAAGTTTTATTAACAATTGCTAGCTTCCACGTCTTAACCCCATTTGATAACTGTCGTGTGTCGTCCACGTCTTGTAATGTCTTGGTGCATTTTGACGGTTTCAACTGGTGCTGAACTCTCCATTTTACGAAACATAAATTTCAGGACACTACCGATGAAATATGCATCCGAACAGGATGCACTTTGCACCAATAAGCAGATTCCGAAGGAGAGCCTTCAGCTCTGATGTTGTCTGAGCTGTGTCTCGTCGCTTACGCTGATGTCACTTGTTTCAGGCATGGAGAAGACCTCATCGTCACACCGTTCGCCCAGATTCTGGCCAGTTTACGAAGTGTGCGAAATAACTACATCTCGCTCACCAATGTTCCAACAAACAAGTAGGTTTCTGTCATCTCTCTCTCTCTCTCTCTCTCTCTCTCTCTCTCTCTCTCTCTCTCTCTCTCTCTCTCTCTCTCTCTCTCTCTCTCTCTCTCTCTCTCTCTCTCTCTCTCTCTCTTCTCTCTCTCTCTCTTATCTCTCTCTCTCTCTCTCTCTCTCTCTCTATATATATATATATATATATATATATATATATATATATATATATATATATATATATATATATATATATATATATATATATATATATATATATATATATATATATATATATATATATATATATATATATATATATATATATATATATATATATATATATATATATATATATATATATATATATATATATATATATATATATATATATATATATATATATATATATATATATATATATATATATATATATATATATATATATATATATATATATATATATATATATATATATATATATATATATATATATATATATATATATATATATATATATATATATATATATATATATATATATATATATATATATATATATATATATATATATATATATATATATATATATATATATATATATATATATATATATATATATATATATCTCTCTCTCTCTCTATCTCTCTCTCTCTCTCTCTCTCTCTCTCTCTCTCTCTCTCTCTCTCTCTCTCTCTCTCTCTCTCTCTCTCTCTCTCTCTCTCTCTCTCTCTCTCTCTCTCTCTCTCTCTTCTCTCTCTCTCTCTTCTCTCTCTCTCTCTTCTCTCTCGTCTCTCTCCGTCTCTCTCTTCTCTCTTCTCTCTTCTCTCTCCTCTCTCTCCGTCTCTCTCTCTTCTCTCTCTCCGTCTCTTCCGTCTCTCTCCGTCTCTCTCCGTCTCTCTCCGTCTCTGTCCGTCTCTATCTGCCTCTCCGCCTCTCCGTCTCTCCGTCCCTCCGTGTCTCTTTGTCTTTTTGTCTTCTCTTTCCCTGTCGCTCTTGCTCTTGCTCTTTCGTTTCCTCTGTCCCTGTCGCTCTTGCTCTTGCTCTTTCGTTTCCTCTTGCTCTTGCACTTTCTTGCTCTTGCTCTTGCTCAATGTGTCTCTGTCATGACTTCTCCCGATGTTTTTCCAATGTCATCAAATCATAGTCATGGTTCTTCCTGCTCATATATGCCCTCCCTTACCGCATGTACAAAGAGACTGGTGCATTCTACCGGTGGTCTGTTCAAAACCAAAAAGTGCGCGTGCGCGGACAGGTTTGTCAAGGTTTGTTTCATGAACTGCACCTCCGTGGGCATGACACTGACGGATTCAGTTGGCTTCCGAAGCCGATCTTTAGCGGCCTTCTTTGTCAGGCCGGTGGCCCCTTTTCAACAGCTTGGGCTCCTTTTGTCAGGCCAGGGCCCTTTCTACGATTTGAGCAATTCGTCGCTCTACAACATCGATTCGGGACCATATCCGGTTGTTCGGTCCGGGTCCCCTCTGGCGGTTAGAGACCCTCTGTCGACTCAGAGACCCTGTGCGTCGGTTCAAGGACCCTCTCCGTTGGCTCAGGGGCCCTTTTTTTACTGACCTGGGCCCTCTGTCAGTCCGGAGGTCCGTCCATCGACCCGGGGGCCTTCGTCGACCTAGAGGCCCTTCACATTGACCCGACACGGGACCTTCGGTGTTTGCCCGCGGGCACTCGGGGGCCCTATTCATCGGCCCGGCACTCTTTCCATCAGCCAGGGCCCCTTTCGTTTCTCCAGGGGCCCTTCACCTCGGCACAGGGGCCATTCACGTCGTGCCCGGAATACCGGAAGACCTTCACCGTTCTCCCGGAGACCCCATGGAGTGCCAATTTTCTTTGCATTTCATCACAGCCCATGTTTAAATACGACGTAGTCAACGGCCCCAAAAGGGGTCAAGGGGAGGGACATGACCCATACCCCCTACCCCTCTCCAGGATCCGTCACTGTTTGTCTATGCATTCGTCTTGACCGTTTGACTTTATCTTGTGCGATTTGTTCACGATACATGTGGCAATGGACGTCCAAGAACCGCCTTGAGACGAGGGCGTGACCTGACTCTGGCCTGCCGTAGATCCTTGATATGAAGAGAATTGACCTCCGTTCTGACACAATGTGTGGTTATCAACTATGTCAGCCGTGCCAAATTTCCCAGCGATATCTTATTAGTGGCTTGATTGAATTAGCGGTACTATTAGCGACTTGAGCCGACCGATTGCTCGGGTTTTTGTGAGCACCAACTACATTTGTTATAGAGAAATAAGACGAATTGCTCAAGTCGTAGAAGGGCTCTGGCCTGACGAAGGGAGCCCAAGCTGTTAAAAAGGGGCTACCGGCCTGACAGAGAAGGCCGTTAAAGAGGGCCCCTCTCGGCTTCGGAAGCCAACTGAATCCGCTAGTGTCATGCCTACGGAGGTGCAGTTCATGAAAAAGACTGGCTAAAGAGCTATCTTGGAAGACGAAATATGATGCGGTTAGGTTCGCCACTCGCCCTGCTGGGGCTAAGGCAGTGTGTCTCACACGGCAGATAATTAATTAAATTCCCCGCGACCGATTTAGCGATATCAAGGAATACGAATGCATGAGATGAACAGGCGACATGCGCTGTGTGACACGGGCCTTGGCTTGGTTAGTAGGGCGGGGCACTGAAATAAAGTCAACCGAGGGACGAGACTGTCTCCTAGAAGGCAAGGCAACTGCTGGTATGGGCCAGCTGGTGCCCAGAACTTCCTGGAAAAAGGTGCAAATTGCATGAATGCATTGCTGGCATGGAGGTTGCAGGGCTAAAGGCTGGCTATGAACGGTTCACTTCTCCTCCTGGGACTCTTGTCAATCTGCTACGAGCCGTTTAGGTTTCATGTGCATTGACAGACTTTTCTGACTCATTCATATGCATCTGTATAGCGCGTTTTCCCAGGTTTCTTCTTGTGATCACAGCAGCTTTCAGTCGTTAAAGAGACCTTGGTGTCATCTCCCTAGTGCCTCACGATTTATTAGCATAATTATGTTTCAGAGGGGCCCTAATCATGACTTGGGGATTTTTTTTGGGGGTCAGGATGACCCTCCTTGCTGTTCCATTGGAGTCTCTCAGGAGATGGACAGTTCTTTCATACCTGGTACCTGCTGAAGAGCCTTATGAATGTACCTTGAATCATCATAGTGATCTTATTGACTAGCATTTTTACAGAGCTCCCATCGTGATTTGCAGCGTTCCTTGTGCTTGAGTGGAACCTGTTATGGTCCTGGGCGATTATCTTACCTGTGAGAGTATTGGCAGTCCTCAGGAGATGCTCTCACAGCATACAATATACCTTCGTGGCATCGAAGAGCTCTTGCAAATAGCCAAATTAAGTTTGTTTGATCATGGATAAACCATCTACATTACCTCAATATCGCAAGGTTCAGACGGGCTTTATGCCACCGGAAATACATAGTACTGGATATTCCTGAACCAAGTATGTCACCAGAGGGCATTATAGCTATGCCCCCCCCCCCCCTCTCTCGAACGATCAGGTTCTGAATGGGAATCAATGAGAGTTGGGTGAAATACCCCCTCCAACAACAGTTACGTACCCCATTGCAAACTAAGCACCACCTGGCGGGAAAACCTGGCGACGCCCCTGCCCGGAAAATCATGGTGACGCCCCTGCTCTGGACCGTACTCGATTACTAGGCGATGCCTCTATGTTTTTTAATCAGACGCCTTGCGTGTGTTAATTTTTTACGGATCATCAGTGCTAGGTAGACGGCGAACCCTGGAATTGTTCCAGTATGAGGTATCCGTCTACGTCAGTAAATTTAATGGAATTTAAAATTGTATCCAAGTATTCCTGTACATTGTGTTCACCACAGCGCAGTTCAGCGAAACATGAATGGACTCTCCGTCAAGATGTTTGTCGTACCTGCTGGTCTGGCTCTGCACACTTCATTCGTGATGAGATCAATAGCATGTCAATTTCCATTCCCAAAATACTACGTATTGCATCGTTTGAATCGTAGGCTGAGTCGCGTCACTGGAGGTAAGTGGCGGCCGGAAATGACGCCAGTTGTTGCTCTCAGGTCTCGACGGTCTTCGTCCACGGCAACAGGGAACGCTACGCCACAACCGAAGCTCGTCAACCCTGGAGGTGAGGTCTCACATGTTGCTCGGGGATGTACCGTGTTCTCAGCCGTTCAACCATCCCGATAAGGACAACGAACTTCTTTTCGCCAAGTTAGCTGAGAAACCGATTTTAGATTCGAGACTTCAGGTAAAAAGAAGTTGCAAATATTCAAGAGATATATTCAGGATCGCGGCGAGCATGTCGTTTTGTATGGTGATTTGCTTCGTCCTCACATTAGGCAGCGTGCTTCTTTGCACACCACTGCAAACTCAATGCAGACCAGTACTGCGAAATTACTACATAGCTTTCAATCAAGATGGCGTGTAATTGTACTTGCTCTCGCCGTGAATGTTTTTGTGGTATCCGGCAATGGTACAGGTGCAATTGTGGTGCGACAAGTAATCGAATTGACATGGATCTAAGTGTAAATCTTATGGATACTAAAGTAAGCGATGCCATATCATCTGTAGGGGAATAATGCCTTTTGATAAAGTATCATGGGACCGAGGGATTTTCACAGTCGCCGCCATGGAAAGCGAGAATGCTTTCCATCACTTTGCTTGGATTGATAATTACAGCAGTGAATATTCTTCTCTTCTCACCTGCCAAGTTATCTGGCGAACAGCTGTAATTCCCAGATACTCCGAAGCCTAAGTTTAGCTGGTTAGGAGTCTTCCAGCGGGTTGATGTTCATGATATGATTCTTAGCTGGCCTAGATAACACATCGTAGATCCTTAGTGCGCTTTAAACAAACATTCTTTCCCTGTAAGTGCCAGTTTTGGCACTCTTTAGCGTCAGGGTACCACGATACTTTGTTCAGGAATTTCTACTGCTCCACCGATCGAGCTCACAGAGTCCTCTGCGATGCTACGTTGGTGGTCTGCATCTGGATGGTGATGCTTGAAATACTGCTAGTTCCTTTGAAGTTGCTCGAGCTCTACCTTTTCGCTCGTATACTACTCACAACTTATCATCGCAGCCATCAGGTCATGACGTCAGCTGCTCAGATGTATACCTGGAAGACGCATGGAGTCGCCACGGATGTGCCCAGGCATGGTCAGATTGCTGAGATAAACACACCCCTCTCCGTCCGGGATGTTGCGGTCACCAAAACTTTCCGTTCCCCTGAATGTCGCTGAAAGGACTGGGGAGTTCTCCCCCCCCCATCAGTGGAATTGTTGGAGTGCACGTCTGCCGTGAGCTGTGTTCGAATCACATGTGTGATGATGGCCTAGAGATGGTGGCACATGATCGCACCAACCCATCGTTGAGCAGGACTAAGAGGCGCAATGCTTCTTGCGTAAGCTGGGTTGTCGGAAATGTATGCCCACGTACGTTATCAGGCACACGTAACTGCCATGGTCATCAGCAATATCTTCGAACGGCAAAGCACGATGGTATTTTCCACTTTAGATAAGTGTTTCCCGTATGTTGTCATTACGAATGTGTCATCTGATAACCCTCTTCAAAGCGAGCTCCTTTCGAGTTTTCTTGAAGACGGCTTCCTGATTTTAATTGATGCTTAATCGTGTCGTATTCCATCGGAGTAGGTCGAAGAGTGTATAATCTTATCACCGTGCTGAAAATAACTGGGAGGCTACAAATAATTACTAAACGGAAGCAGTGGGCCATTAAAGGTTCGGAGTACATCCTTATCACATGACTAAAAACTGGAAGGCTGGAAATTATTATTTGGCGGGAGCAGTAGGCCACCAAAGGTACAGTGAATGATCGACACCATCTGGCCAAAACACCAAGGTCTTGCCGTGGTATGTGTTTCGACTCCGTACGTTCTGGTGCCGTTGTCGGAAAGCCGCCTGTTTTGAGTTCGAATCGCAAGCACTGCTGGAATAATACCTCCAGCCACGCACGGCAATAACAATGAACAGTCTCAACAACAAAGGCAAATAAATGAGTCTTCTAAGTGTATGTTTTTCGTGGTCTCTACCAAAACCAGCTTAGCCCACGGATTAGACAACGCTCGCTGGAGAATGGTGGTCTGTCGCCCCGATATCTCAGTTCGTGGGGCGGTGGCCTTGGCAACTGGCCCAGGGTGGCGAATGCATGCCGTATCGTACCACTTTCGGCACGCTGCGCTCTCGGCTAAAATTATGTTGCTGAACTGAAATTGTGTCATCAGGCGGTGGTCTCAGGGTACATGCAGTAGGTTCTTCTTAGTATCGACCCTCAAGAAATTCAGCCCAGGCAATATTCGTATTGAAATATGTTAAAAGTGCTTTCGCAACTAGAAGCATTGCAGCCATATCCCGATGTTTAGTTCGAACACGTACCCAAGCTGAGGAAGTTCTGCATTGAAAAGCAATAAGCACGGACGACGTCGTTTTACGTATATTGGGATCATCGGCATGACTTTCTTTTTATTGATTTCAGATCAATATTTAACACTAACCTTCGCAGCGTTCCATTGAGGTAGAAAATAAAGCTTGAAACCGGCACCCATTACACTAACTTCGACATTGTTCCTACATTAATGACTACATTCCCGCTGTCACGTCAACGGTAAAACCTGCCGACGCGTTCGAATTAAGTGCGTTGTAAATATAGTAGCATGACTGAATGATTGCGCAAGAATTTGATTGCTTGGGAAAGTAGCATGGAACGGTTTTGTTCCTGTTGATGAATCACCTACTCTGTCCACGTTGGCGTGCAAGCTTTACGTAGCCAGTAATCAGGCAGTGTCTAATCACTGTCGATACGAGCGGTGCTCGCCCGTTCTACACACAGCGGCTTCGCACGTTTAATTTAGTAAGCTTCACATCGGTGCTAAAGTTGATAGGCAGCCGTCACGGAGGGCGCTGCGACGGATATGGTAGCGTTGGATATGGTAGCGATATGGTAGCGTTGGAGGTCACGTGCATATTTTATCATGCACTCTTTTGGTGTGAGCGCACTGGTGGTGCGGTTGTGAGAGCATTGAAGGTTAGAACATTGAAGATCATGATGGTGATGAGGAAGAGTACCTTGACGATGATCAGTGTGGCTATGATCAATGCGTTTGCTTTATTTGAAAAGCAAACATAAAATATCAAAGTATTATTATTCCGATATAAGGCACCTTTAGGAGCGCTGGACAAGCGAGAGCAACACAGGAAATACAAATTGTGGACCGAGTGCAGCTGCCCTCACCTGGCAACTGATATGACATCGGCCGCTGTTGGTGGCACAGCTCTCTACATGGGTGGTGCCGTCTTTGAACACTGTTGCCGGCACTTGAGAGTAAATATCGGTGCCGAAGCTGGTGAAAACCTCAAAAACCTCAAAAACCTCACTGAACTAACATCCTCTCAGGTGCAGGAGTAATTTTCAGTGCATGAAGCCGGAATTGTAGCGCTGTGGGAGAACAAAACTATCAATGTTTCCCAAAGTGTGGCGGCGAATTCAGGTCGGTTCGCTAATGCGGACTGTCCATGTGTGTACAAAGAATAGAACCACGACTGCTTCTTCCTGGTTCAGAAGTATTCCTTACGTTGCTTCTATTGTCACAGTTTCTGTAACGTCGCTACTGCTGTTATTGCTACCTAATTTATTATTACTAGTTTAAAGTTATATGCGCCATTAATAATATTAATTTTCATAATAATAAGAATAGAAAACAAATAATGATATCACTCTTATTATTTGTAGTGGTATTCTAATCATTATCATGATTATTGTTAGTATCATTATTATTTATTTGGAGATTATGATTGTTATTTTTATTTGATGAGTATTGTTGTTCTCATTTTTGTGAGTAGTATTAATCGTATAATTAGTAGGATTATTGTTCATATCCTTCTTAATATCATAAATAGTATTATTATGATTGTTCTTGCTGTTGCTGTTGTTGATGTCGCTGTTGTTATTAATGGTATTATTAGTATTGTCATTATTATTATTCTTATTATTATTATTCTTATTATCAGTGTCCATTTGCTCCTGATGTTTCCATCACCGACATTGCAATTTTTGGTGATGTTGGTAACCCGTTAGGCATCAGACGCAATGGTAATGCGGACATCGGGTATCTCCAGTTAAAGAAAGAAAACAGGTAGGTTCATGATGCCATTCCAGAACTGTGAAATATGCGTCTGTGACAAGCGCGCCCGGATGCTCACTAGTGTATGCGCGAAGGATATAGTTGCAATCTATGAGACTCCATCTCCATAAAACATGATGCGAAGTACGTTTATTAAAGTTCCCTTGTCTTCCCTTGCCTTGCGTTGTATGTATTGTTTACCTTAGGAATAATCTTCTGGAACTATATGTCTGGTATTCATCCACCATAGGCCGCCGGCGGCGGCGTCCGCGGCTCGCCGCCGACCGGCCGCCACTGATATGGCTGGGCGCGGAACCATTCCCTGAACGGTAATGGGCCCGAACGCCAAAGTTACAGCCATATTTTCATATTTGAGCGATAGGCGATGTGACTGGCATGATTTCCGCCACCATTAGAGTTGAGGTCAACAGGCTCCGTCGATATTGTTTAAGAGCATTACGCTCATGGGCGTGGAATGGAAAGAATGCATCTTCAACTGTGAATTTCCCGGACGCAATTTTGGCGTGACAGAGCCGATGTTGCTTGGTATTGATCAAGGCTGGAGCTTTTATTTTTGTCGTGCCCCGCTCGGCGGCTCTACAGATCCTCTGGGCAGAAAATGTTGGCGTTTGACTCTTATCGAGCCATGCCAAAATCTCGATTATGCCCCGAAAGCTTCATTTCAAAATGTGGAGATTGACATAGTTAGATATCTATGAAAATGGTCGAGTATGGCATCACAAGGCAGCTGATTTTACGCCGGTTTATTTCAGACTATTGGGAGTTAATTCGCTTATGTAGAACATCTGATATATAATTTATATGAATACAATGTTTGTTTGTTTGTTTGTTTGTTTGTTTATTTATTTATTTAACACATCATAGCACACGTATAAGATGGGCAATTTTGCGATTGGCACAAGAGACCAAATTGGTTTTAAGTCGAGGTGCCTCTCGCAACAACGTCTTTAACCAATAAAACCCTTGACCACCGACACGGTGCGACAATCGCTACCTGCCCCCGCCAGCACGCCCCATCGCCACACAAAGCATGTACTCATCTGAGTGGTACCCAACACTATGCCTGCACCCGGTAGCACCTGGTTAGTTCCGAATGTTAGTTTGTTGTGTTAAAGCGTTTTGTGTTGAAAATAAACGTCTGAAATGTTAATGCAACACATTGCTCAAGGTTCTTTCTGAGACCATTTCCAAAAAGAAGTGTTTGTGAGATCTCCTTTTCAGTTAAATTAGTGAACATATCTGTTGTGTTTCGGAGTTTGGTGAATATAATATTTATATGGTAAGCATAAAGAGGACAGTGAAATATGACGTGAATTTTATCTTGTTTGAAGTGGCCACATGGGCATGATGGGTCATGTAGAGGATTAATGACAAATACGTCTGCGTTTAGTTGAGTGAGGCCCATTCTAAATCTTGCATGTAGCGTGTTGCCTGCTTTTGTACCTAGCGAATAATATTGTGGTGGTATCGTGGCACCTGTCCGATCCATAATTGCACTCTTGAATTGTTTGATGTTTGGTTCATGCCTCAAATTTTCAGGAAGATGATAAGAGTTGATAATGTGACACACATCCTGGAATTTGGTGCAAAAAATGACATGTTTAGAACTGCGTGGGAGCAATGCAAGGTGATATGGAAATGTATCACCTTCGATTTTCGTTTAGTTAGGAAAATTGGAAATTGTCAGTACATTACACAAAATCTGTATGACGCATTTTATTACGAGAAGTTGAGTGGCCAATGGCTCCCATTTCACTTTGAGGCAGAGTGGCAGGGAAAAATGTTTTGATGACAAAACGAATTGCACGTCATAAAGAGCTTGTTTAAATGCTGTTCAAATTTGACTATTGGAAATTTCCTGCACCGCCTGTAAAATCTAGAATATGGCATTAATCACAGCAAGCCCACTCTGTTGGTGTTCCTTCGCAAGCCCACCACCAGAGCGGCGCCACCGGTATTATGTCCGCTCATGACGCCTATCGCAAGATTCTTTAATTTTTTGCGAGCGAGGCTAAGTCCGAGCTAGCCTGATATTATGTATATATAAGAAAATGTCACCTTGATGGCCAGATCCGCCTTGACTGTCGCACTTTTTAAATCATAATAACTGTTGTTACAACATTGAAGTTGATGTTTTCTTCGATCATAACCAAGCCTGCGCATTAACTTTGTATTTGAACAACCTCACCACTATATTTGTGTTTGGACAACCCTCACCACTATATTTGTTCTGAAGTACCCGACATTTTCCGCTTAAGAAGTTGTGTGGCGGCACCTTTGCGCCGGATCTTGGCATGGAGCGTCCCGCAGCGCCGCTTATGGTGACTGACTATCCTACCACCGTTCTCTACCGATCAACGTCTGTATCCGATCCTGTGCCCGCAGCACGCTAGTCCGGAAGCTCGTCCCCACATTCGTTACCACCAATGATGCCTTTTACTGTTACCTTGCCGGCAAGTTTGCCCACGCAGTAGTTATGACCAGCATAAACCATGGACTAAGCCAACTAATTAACTAATTAAAACTAGTAGCCACCTCGCAGCCTAAGCCACCTAAAACTCAATCTATTTTCGAGTTTCGTCTTCACCTACTTCGTCGTGAATGCACAAAGCGCAAATACATCACTGACCTGTAAAACAATCATATATGCCTTGTTAACACCCATTAACTCGATGCAGGTTGGTGGCGGCCAGCGGTGGTATGTACAACTAGTGCCACTGGTGGCAGTTGTAACTACTGCTACGGGAGCCGATTGCGACGGTTTCTTAGTGAACTGTTGGTCTATTGGGCAAGATTGGGGAAGTATAAGAAGTCTTCATGTCTGGCACCAATATAATTATTCAGCAATCGCAAAGTACTACAAGCATCGGAATAGGTACCATCAAAATCAGATGCGGACTTAGGCACTACAAAATGGAGGCTTATCTTGGTATGGTCGTATTCGTCAACACAAACCCCTAATTTGCTCAGAAGTTAAAACCACAGTCCAGCAAGTAATTCTGCCATGCTATGATACAGCTATTTGACTTTTACAGTGTAAATGTCATTGAAATGTATTCAATACTAGATGCTACCCTGAACATTACATAACCGAAGCTTATAACTCTCGTCTTGTGCTTGTGGACGCAAACACGTTATTTGTTCGAAAGTCGGGGATATAACTGAAAACATCATCACACTGGATAATGATACATCCATTTAGCCATCTTACGATACCAAAAACTTTCGGATATCAGCACACTTATATGCAGACATGTTTACTACAAGATAGAGGCTTATCCTGATCTTGAGTGCATGTCGACACAAACCCAATGTTCTGGAAAGTCAGAAACCGGGCGCGGAATTTTCATGTCATTCGTTTCATACGCATGCTTACATATGCATACTTAGACTAAAATGTTATTTTCCACGTGCCCATCATCTGGCATGAATGCATAGAGCGCTGTGCACCACTGTGCCACCGTCTCAGTGCTTTCGATCCCTATCGTAACATGTCAGTTTAATTCCTGTCAACATTTTACCGTGTTAATTATGGTCAACTTAAATGATTTCTGGAACATTGTACAAAAATGTACATAATTGGTATTAATGGCCGTCTGTAATATCGATAAGTGTTTAGGTGCATCCTTAATTCAAGAACAATTCATGTGAATAATTTGGATAAGAGTAAGGGTGGCAAGAGTAAAAAGCCCAAAAATATTCATGCTAATCTTGTTAGACATCATTGGATGGCTTTTGCCCCATTAATTCCTTTTCATAAACATGACAATAAGAGTCTGTTCCAATCTGCAAACCATTGTAGCAAAGTCGACAGGGAACGTTCCAATCTGTAAACCATTGTAGCAAAGTCGACAAACCATTGTAGCAAAGTCGACAGGGAACGAACCTGGCTGGACGATGCCAAATCAAAATGCTCCACACAGGCCAAGTGAGCATGTGGTGCCAAAACACATTCAGCGAACATCAAAATCGTTATACCAAAAAGCCCAGATTAACACCAAGAAGCACCATCTGGTATGGGCGAGACCACCGCGGGAAGAGAGGGGATGCATCCTCCGAACTTCGTGAAATGTAAGATTACGCCTATGGCGTTGCATGGAAAACATCGACCAAAAGCAAGTCACGTCCCCCTTCCCCTCCCTCTCCAAAATCCTTCGTGACGCCCATGCCATCTGGACTTGAAAAAGCACTAAGCATGGAATGCTTCGTGTTAAGATGAAGACTGCAACAAGCTGAGATTATCATGCTTTGCAGGCATTTGCAGGCATTTTGCAGGCATTAACGATTGAGTTTGTCTAGTTATTTCTACATGCGTATGTAGGTAGTATTCAACAACAATTATTTTCGTCGCCGTTCTCCTTAATTGGTCTTGCATTTACGTAAAATATTTACGTAAATATGTTCGTAGATTAAAAGAATGGCTTTGTGTTTGTATCACAGGTTATCTATTAGTTACTGAAACCCACATGGGTGGTGCTTTTATTTATGCAATGTTAAATGTCAATTGCTGGACGTATTTTACTATCCAAATTCGATTCTGAGCTGAACCCGTTTTGGCTCATTTACGTCGCTTTTACTATTTTTAGCCGACGGCTAAAACTAATTTTAGCCAGCCTTCCGCCAACCCTAGCTGTAATAATGGTATAGCTGTTTTTTTTTCGGGTGACGTCAGTTTATTTTGCAATATATTTGTACCCGCTCGGACAGCAATAATAATACTTTTGGTTACTGTCATATTTGCAATCTCCATGGTACTCTTGTTGCATGCTGGTGACAGAGTAGTTTGAATTATGCGACCGTGATTGGTTGCAAGCACATACCAACTGGCTCCGACCATATTTCAGATGACTCGTTTGTCAAGCTGTCCGTGGATACATTGGAAGAGTTGGACTGGTGCCTCGACCAGCTGGAGACAATACAGACTCATAGATCTGTGTCGGACATGGCTACAAGCAAGGTACGTTGCACCGGATTCTATCACACCCCCTGACGGATCGCGCGCCGAGATCACACCGTAAATCGTCCAAATTATTCATATTGTATTTATATATTCACCGAGGAAGCCCTAACAGACAGCCGTGTGGTGAGGACCTGCATATGACGCAAGGGCTTACCCCTACCTTCGTTCGTCTGCGAAGGCGCTGCCGAACATTCGTAGGCAGCCAGTTAAAGCTTGCCTTCTCTTCAAATGAATAGCGCAGTGCCAGGCTCAAGTCAGCCTGGGTAATGGCCTCCTGACGTCATGAGCTCATGGCTGTTCATGTTGACAACCTATGTGCAATGCTCATACATTGGATGCATCTGCGATGCAATATGTGCTGCATGAGATATGCGATGGGAAGTAAATTTCGTCATCCATGTTCTCTATTCAGGTTTGCATATACATTCCATTGCATATAATCGAAATCTCGTCAATCAAACAATGCGTTTATTTTATGTCATCGTATCTGCAGGGATATTTCGTGATGAGTGGTTGTATGTGTTTGAGAACGGTAGCCAGTCATGAGCGTCTCTAGTTGTATATAAACGTACCTGTAGCTTTGTTTTTGTTTGACACTAGAGATCTTTTTAGAAGTACTTCTGCTGCGTTGGTGAGATTATGTAGTATTTATTTGATCAAGCGGATTCAAAAACGTCCATCTCGTTGCCAAAAGAACAAGAAAGAGATGTTCATTTTTATGAACCGTTACTGCGTATGGCTTGGAATCAGTGGTGCGACTAAGATTTTCGTAAGGGGGGGCAACCTTCCGAAATACGAGGAAACGAAGAAGGCCTCGCGCGCGTGAAGCGCTCCGAAAGTTTAGGGTTGCGTGATGGAAATTTCAAAAGCTCTCGTTTCATCTAGTGTATTTTTGGATGCTAAGGGTCTGGAATGCCTGGAATATATGAGCTGAAGTGGTCTTGCTTCCATCGAACTGCGGATGGTCACTGATAGCTTTGCCAATGCAGTACAATCCATGTTTATTTGCGTTACCGTGTTTAAATATGTGTTAGAAAATAAACCGATGTTTTGCTTCTCGACCCGGGCTGTCTGCCGAGGTCTGGCTACCATTTCGACTGGCGCAGGCGCTCGCAGCATAAAATGTACGTCTCGCATTTCAAGATCGGTCAATTTGTCCTCCAGATAACCTGCTCAGGGAAAAGTCACCTGCTCCTCATCTCCAGTCCGATTACAGTGGTGCTCAAACCGGTGTTTGGTTCGCTTTTCCACCACCGAATGACAAGTGTCCAGGAACATGTATGCATAGTGTTGCCTGTTATCTGTCACCATTACCTGTGACCTGTTACCGTAGCTAGTCTTGACAACCCCTGGTCACACCGTACGTGTGCCGTGCTGGCATCGTCGCCCATGCTCTCCTAAATCTAATTAGTGAGACACGAGCTGCGAAATCGATGAGCGCGTGCCAAGCCGCCCATCAAGCGGAAGCCGCCCGCCCCACTATCCGAGTCCTCCGACCCGTAGCAGAGCGTGCCGACCGTTGTCGCCGGGAGCGAACTCGACTGCAATGACCTCGTCATCGCCGCAGCCCCGGCAACCGCCGTCGGAGCGTGTGTGCCCGCAGGCAATGACCGCGTCGACGTGTCAGGCGCCGGAGGCCGTGACGTCCCCAAGGGGTGGAGCCGCCTCCCACGCGCCTCGTCGCCGACAATGGGGCGGCCACGCGCTGTCGTACGCCGGCCGCGGCGTGCCAACGAGCGCGGAGGGATGAAGAGGGGGGGCGGTGAGTGACCCCGAGCACACGGAGCGGCGGCGCTCGCGCTTTGTTGGGTCGAGCCGCCGCGTGGGCTATCTGCGCCGGCCACGCGCCCGGCTCGTCAGTCGTGATCGGCACCGGCAGCGTGAGAGTTGTGCTCCGAAGGGTGGCACATTGTGCTTCCGACCGGCGACAGTCAGCCCACCGTCACGCCCGGCACGTGAGCCGTGCGCCGGTCAAGCCATGCCATCTGGTCAGCCCATCAGTTGGTGCCACCACCGAGTGAGAAAGGTCAGTCGTGGGTCGCGTCGCTGGACTCGCGATCTCGTCGAGCCGGGCGGCCGCCGTAGCGTCGCCAGCGCAGAGCCTGTGTGCCGAGCCGGGCGGCCACCCAGTCCCGGCCGGCCGATCTCGCCCGGGCCCCACAACTACTGCGGCGGTGGTCACCCAGCCTCGGCCGGCCGATCTCTCCCGGGCCCCACCACCACGGCGGCGGCGGCCACCCAGCCTCGGCCGACCGGTCTCTCCCGGGCCCCACAACTACTGCGGCGGCGGCCACCCAGCCCCGGCTGGCCGATCTCGCCCGGGCCCCACCATCACGGCGGCGGCCACCCAGCCCCGGCCGGCCGATGTCGCCCGGACCCCACCACCACGGCGGCGGCGGCGGCGGCGGCCTTTTTCTTCGGCAGAGTTCTTACTATCTAATGATTTTCCGGCCGGTTTGACGTCATGAGTGCGTCACCGGGGCGTAGACGGAGGCGCGCCTGTGATTGGTCGGTCGCCGCCGGCGCTGACCTCCGCCCCAGCACGTCGCCGAGACAGCCACAGTTTTGTGGCACTGCCCTGAGCTGACGCTGGCACGACCTGACACGTAGCAGTCCTCCGACAAATCGCCACATCCCCACTGGCTCAGTTGGTAGCCATGGTCCGGCTGGTGGTGGGGTCTGATGTCAGGTCAGGTCGCAGGTCACGAGACCGGAGGCCGTGTCAGATCACGGATGACGGGACCTGAAGTCAGCCGGTAGATCACGAGACCTGAGGTCAGGCTGCAGGTGACGAAGCCTACGGTCAGGCGGTAGTTCTTGACACCTGAGGTCAGCTGTACTGACTGGACCTGAGACTACGCCAGGCCCAGGCGAATCGTCAGACATAATCGCCAGGGGCGGTTAGGATTGGACATTGGACAGGCCCGTGGCGCAAAATTGATGACAATTACCGAGTCGCATGTCGCTTTCATTTAAATGGAATGGGTGCAAAATGATTGTGTTTTCTACCTGTCCTTCAACACCGGCATCCATGCTGTCACACGGGTACATGCTCATTGACGGGTTTTCACGTGTGATCCGTCAATTTTGCTTGGCCGTCCTTCCCATGACGATTTCTGGTTACTGCCGTGTCCATTTTTTGTTTAAAAAGAAATATTTCATCTCGCCAAACCGAATGTTCGGCAGGATTGTCATCAGTCATGTTGCCACCACAGCAACGCACATTCTATTCCTCCTGGCGATGGTTAATCGTGTTTGTGTACCGATAAAAGAAATTCTGAATGCGATTATGCTCGAACTGGAGGCTTCCACATCGCCACCGCCCCGGAACAGATATGATCAGTTGGCTTATCGACCACACACAAACACACCAAGGAATGTAAAATGTTCCTTGTCATGCTCCTGACACTCGGAGAGGGACAAGAGGCACATTTCCTCTCAAGGCTCACGTTTCCTTCATTTAACGTCACAAGCCAGACGTTTCACCACAGCGTTAACCCCTCCCCTTCCCTCTTGCCTGCACGCATCACACACACGATGGCATGAATGTCTGCTCCTGGGTGCTGGCAGCCTGTCTGCGTATCTGACAGTTATCCAATCAACTGTTTTCGACGTCTCTGCATCCGTTCCCTGTGTATTTGTGTGCGTTGAGTGCTTCACGTTTTCACCCTGGTCCTAGGATCCTTCCTCTGTATCTTTGCTACGATTGCGTTATTTTTGCTCTTTTTTGTCCATTACTCTCAATGACATATTTCTCCATGTGTTCTGGCTTTAGCATGACATCCATTGAATTTGTCCCCAGCCCCATCCCAACCCTCATCCCAATGCTGGACAACCACATACCCAATAGATAAAGTCTTAAAGCCAAACAGTTTGAAGGCTTGAAACGAGCCCCAGGGCCACCTGGATTAAGCCGGAAAAGGCTTAATCTTTTTATATATGTTGTTTTTATGAATGATACCTTATGAAGAAAACAGAGACTGAACACCCCTAATAAATGCTGTACCCTGAGTTTAAAAGAACCTGCATAACGTATTATGTTGCCATGATCAATATCTTGAGCATCACATGCCCGAAGGCCGGTTCTGAATCCATCGCCAGGTGCGCTTGCTACTATCATAACTCCCCATTTATAAGCATGATCTACTAGCCAGCAGACACCTACTGGTATCAATCCCACCCCATCGATCCAAATTCTTTCCCCCTACTTCACACCTTCGAATTCAAAACTAAGATCCTTTGCCACAAATGATTCATCCATCCACACATTCAATGAGGGATTCAACACTACATCACCAAGCAGCTATTCCATTTATAAAAAAACATCATTCAGATTGACAACATCCAACCTTTTATTATCGGAAGCATATTGGTCATATCATTTAGCCTCCCATGCTTGAGTGAGAACATATCTAATGCCATAAGTCTTTCCCCATTTTCTAAATTGCCCACTCGGCACTGATAAGCCTAGTACAGTATTGACCCCCTCATCCAACGGGCATCATGGAGCGTGATCCGTGCTCGCGTCCGTTGCCATGGTTCCTGTGACCACCGTCTGTTCGTGTGTTTCGGTTGCCCGCATCCGTTGTCCGTTCACCTGTACCTGTGTCCCTGAGTCGGCTGTATCTGCTGCTTGTGTCCCTGAGTTGGCTATATCTGCTGCATGTGTCCCTGAGTCGACTGTATCTGCTGCCTGTGTCCCTGAGTCGGCTGTATCTGCTGCCTGTGTCCCTGAGTCGGCTGTATCTGCTGCCTGTGTCCCTGAGTCGGCTGTATCTGCTGCCTGTGTCCCTCAGTTGGCTGTATCTGCTGCCTGTGTCCCTGAGTCGGCTGTATCTGCTGCCTGTGTCCCTGAGTCGGCTGTATCTGCTGCCTGTGTCCCTGAGTTGGCTGTATCTGCTGCCTGTGTCCCTGAGTCGGCTGTATCTGCTGCCTGTGTCCCTGAGTCGGCTGTATCTGCTGCCTGTATCCCTGAGTTGGCTGTATCTGCTGCCTGTGTCCCTGAGTCGGCTGTATCTGCTGCCTGTGTCCCTGGGTTGGCTATATCTGCTGCCTGTGTCCCTGGGTTGGCTATATCTGCTGCCTGTGTCCCTGAGTCGGCTGTATCTGCTGCCTGTGTCCCTGAGTTGGCTGTATCTGCTGCCTGTGTCCCTCAGTTGGCTATATCTGCTGCCTGTGTCACTGGGTTGGCTGTATCTGCTGCCTGTGTCCCTGGGTTGGCTATATCTGCTGCCTGTGTCCCTGAGTCGGCTGTATCTGCTGCCTGTGTCCCTGAGTTGGCTGTATCTGCTGCCTGTATCCCTGAGTCGGCTGTATCTGCTGCCTGTGCCCACCATCAGGGACACATGTGCCCGCCACCGGAGGTTCTGTGAGCCTTTGTCTGCCGTCAATCGCTCCTAGACAGTCCCTTCTCCCAGTGCTGGCCATTGATCGTCATCGTGTCCGTCCGGATCAGTGTCCGTCCGTGTACCCGTCACGTCCGCAACACAGCCCGGCTTCGGTCGCCTGCTATGTCCGTCCGTGTACCCGCTACGTCCGCAGCACAGCCTGGCTCTGGTCGCCTATGCCGCCCCGGCTGATCCTGGTCGACACCGATACTATTGGCTGTCTGGCGCTCGCCCGCCTTTGGCCGCCCGTGTCTCGTTCTGAAGCGCGCCACGTCCGCCGGCGGCCGGCCAGTCTTCGCCGCATTATCGGCTCTCCCTCTTCGTTTCCCCAGCCGTCCCTGAGCGTGTCCCCGGTCGGTCCTGATCGCATGAACAGCTGTGCCGGTGGCGTTGTCAGCGACTCTCCCTCTCATTAGCACCTCTAGCAGGCAGCCCGCATAGGGCCCGGCGCCGTGTCTGTTCATACTCGTGCATGGGCCGTTCGGACGACGCCCAACTGCGCAGATGCATCAACTTATCGTAAAGATCCGATCATCGTAGTGGCTGATTGCGATCACGGTTGGACCGCTATGCGGGTGCCACGAGACGACATGAGCGGGCATAATACTGGTGACCCCGCTCTGGTGGTGGGCTTTTGAAGGACGCCAATTTTTTTATTTTCCCTACTTGTTGCTGTGAAAACCTTTTCGTGCACTGCACTATCTCATGACGGTGGTCACCTAATATATGCAGGTACGGAGTTACCATGGGAACTTGGAAAAGATCCGGGAACTGCGCCATAGACATGTTGCGGCCCGACCTTGCCAGTATCAGCATCTTTACAGTCAGTCACGTGATAATCGCAAGTACGACAACTACTCAGATATAAATCTCTTCTGCTTTGACCCTCGCGCTGCGTCTTCACAGTTTGACAAGGAAAAGGACCAGCTCAGAGAGTCGGTGATGTGACGGCGGTCTGTGACATGGTAGTTCTTTATACACATTCCCCTTGGTCACCACTATCTTAGTGCGACAGGTTGTATGCTCTTTGGGAGTGGAGGGAAATGATGCTGCCATACTTTCAGGAATTTTTGGGTAGATCTAGAGAAAAATCGTATTGGACGTATGGAGGAATAAGTGAAGAGAATAAATTATGGTCATCTCTACTATAATGGCTGGAATAGGCCATGCGCGACATATTCCGAGGTCTCCCTCGCCGAATCCACGACTCGGCTCCCATCCAGACTTAAAGTGATTAGTCTCCGTTTCCTCATAGTGGATACATGCATTGTGGGTGTTCGCATCTTGCATGTCAAAAAGAAATACATACGTGTATTCGGTGCGAAGATATAATAGGATATAGGATAGAATATATATAGAATAGATATATATCCTATAGAATAGAATAAGTCGTCGGGCACCGTCGATGCCAATGCACGGATCTTCAAGCCAACTGATTTCCTCGTGCAGATCCTTGAACACAGCTTGTAAATTCTCTAAATTTTCGTTGCTTGCACCGATCCCAAAGGTCGGTAGGAAGACTCGGGTCGACGTAGGCAAGGTCGTCTTCTCCCCGATTGTCTCGATCGCGATACCATTATTTACCAGCCGGTGCACCGTCTCCTGTAATATGACATGGTCCATCTCACTTTCAGCACACTAAAGATGGTGACATGATTATCGTCATACACGCACACGAATCCATGTGGAAGAACGCATGTTACACGCTTGAGGAAATAATGTGTCAGAAATGTCTTTTGGAGATATAAGCCGCCTAGTTAATTTGCAGGCAGTACAAATTGAGGAAAGCGAAATGCAGACAGGCTACCTAGACCTGCACTTATGTGGTGTGTTTTGTCCAACCTGAGAAACTAATTTCACGGATACATGTGCAAGTTACTTTGGTTAAATAACATTCATACCGGAAATTTGCCCACGAGGTGAATTGCCAGGTCCGCAGAAAATCGATGGTTTCATGTCACTTAGCAGATTGGGAATAGTATATCGAGTGAAATTATGGATCTCCTTTAACTGGATTGAAGCATTCGGCCATGATCCTAGAATTATCCTAAAGTATGAGGCATTCGGTCTGCAAATTGTAGCACACATTTGATGTTTACAATTATATAATGCATTCCACACGCTCGTACCATTTTTTAGAACCGTGTCACATAACACTACAACGAACCGTTCGCATTAATTGGGATTGTTTCTACCTGCTATTACGTTCCCACTCACGGGTGGTACAAAGTAGTAAGTAGAGTGGAAATGAGTGGTAGAAACAAAGGTATCTGGATCTACGATGTAGAACCTATTCACCTTCTCCGGGCACGGCGGATCTTGTATGTCTTCGTGAGAGATGGTGTTTTTCCTGTCAGCTCTTGACAAGCTCTTGCTTGATGGAAGTGTTACTTTTGTCAAGAGCTCTTGACACCGCGCTCGTCGGCGATGGGCTTCGGTCTCATTTCCTTCGAAGATTCGAAGACACGGTCAAACCATACCTGAATCCTTCGGTTCTGAGTTTAGCTCTTTCTTCTCTTGTGTCGCGCACTGTAATTATCTGGTGGAGTGGAGCCGGCTGGTCGCCCTCTTCTCCGAAGTTCGCCACGCAGGGATTCATTCTCAGCGCGCAGTTTTCCCACTTCAGCACTTCAGAACATACGCGTGTTTGTTCGCACCGGGTCGCGGACTCAGAGCCTCAGCCACTGGGGATAACGGTGGGTGTCCGTGGTCAGAGCCTCAGCCGCTGGGGATAACGGTGGGTGTCCGTGATCAGAGCCTCAGCCGCTGGGGATAACGGTGGGTGTCCGTGATCAGAGCCTCAGCAGCTGGGGATAACGGTGGGTGTCCGTGATCAGAGCCTCAGCCGCTGGGAATAACGGTGTGTGTCCGTGATCAGAGCCTCAGTAGCTTGGGGTAACGGTGTGTGTCCGTGGTCAGAGCCTCAGCAGCTGGGGGTAACGGTGTGTGTCCGTGGTCAGAGCCGCAGCCGCTGGGGATAACGGTGTGTGTCCGTGATCAGAGCCTCAGCCGCTGGGGATAACGGTGTGTGTCCGTGATCAGAGCCTCAGCCGCTGGGGGTAACGGTGGGTATCCGTGATCAGAGGTTCAGCCGCTGGGGATAACGGTGGGCGTCCGTGAATCGGAGCCTCAACTACCGGAGATAGCGAAGGGCGTCCCGGTCCGAATTTTGCGAAGAGCGACGTGCGGCACGGCCGCAGTTCCAGTTCCAGTGGCGCACGGCGCGGCGCGCCCGCAGCTCCACCTCCAGCGCCCGCGACTCGCGGCGCACCATCTCCAGCGCACTATCTCCAGCGCACTATCTCCAGCGCATTATCTCCAGGCGATGGCGTCTGTCGGAAGTTCACAGACCTAATCACTTGATGACGATGCGACGTGGAAGGAGATGAAGCCACATTGAGCCGGTATGAGAAAGGCCTGATTCTGACGCCCACCACTCCCACACTTTTTATACCTTTCGGCAAGTACGCTGACTTTTAGAAACGAGGATGAATCATAATCCGAGATGGAGACACGTTCATGATGTGTCGCCATATTGTGAGTGCAACGGACGTCCCTTATACCATCGTTGGTTAAGCAGGTCTTACCAGCGTCAGCAGTTACCCACGACTTATTAACCAAAAACGTTTCTCTCGGCTGTTGACTCAAACCATTGCATAAACCAATGATACACAAATGACGATTACACAAATCCAGTCGCACACAGGTGCCAGACTGGTTGGCACTACTACTGCTGGCACACAACGCGTTCATAATATATGGTGACCACAAGCTCCGTTCCGTGGTCGACTTTGACCTGCTTGCGCTGTGCAGCCGTTAATTCAGCGAACTGACGGCTGCCACGCGCCTTCCTCACAGCGGCTGTGGCGGACGGGATGTGTGTGGCCGCCGTCACAGCGGCTGTGGCGGACGGGATGTGGGTGGCCGCCGTCACAGCGGCTGTGGCGGACGGGATGTGGGTGGCCGCCGTCGCCGCGGCCGCACACAAAGCGGTACCTCCAGTCACTCCGGTAGCAACGACCTTTCTGAGGGATCTTGTTCACAGTGAGGTTTCTGAGCACGGCACCGTCCTTTGAGAGGGTCTCGAGGCGATTCATATCCTTGAGACACTTTTCTCGCCGGAAAGCGCAAGGCCTTAAGAAACTTTTTCCTGTAGTAGGTCTGCTGTTAGTATCAACGTTTCACTCTGGCACCCATGTGGCCTTTCGGTGCCATTCAATATTCTGATTGATTCCCCTTCAATCTGAAGGCACAAGGAGTTATATGATTATCTCAGATTATTCCGACAAATATTACATTTATGTAACGCCCGTCTCTGTCACCAGCCGTATTTGTGTCAGGGAAGCATCTGCAGGGAGGAAGTCATTGGGAAGTATGAAGTTGTATTTAGTACATGTTGCATCCTTCATAATTTGTATGCTGATACAGTTATGTTAGTGCATAGTGTGTATCAGATAAGAATTTGTATTTTACACAGCTCAGCTCATGTTTCATGTTGTATTATTTCAGCACGAGCTTATGGAGCTACCACTGCTCGGAACTTTGGACATTCACTATAAAAATTGTACGACTCACGCACTTCAAATGCATTGCACTTTAAGCCACGGTAAACATTTTCATGTATGCTATCCCAGCTTGTTCGACCACGAGGTCCATTTCTTTCATTAATGCCCTATTTCTATTTTCAAAATGGCATATACACATGAACGAAGGTTAGAATATACTTAGTTAATTTCAATCAACAAGACAACTTTTATGGGGGGGAAATTAGAAGCATGGCTGGCATACACCTGATGAACACCTGGGGAAAACCTTGTGTGCAAGCGAAATTTGCCAAGATGTTGTTCGAAAATCCTCTTTTGCATCCCGTGTCCATTCACATGCATGCACTGTTCACTCATGCGCACCAACAACCTCGACGCTTGCCGCGGTTGGAAGTCTGAACTTTGAGGAATGTCTTAAGCATCTTAAGCATGGCATCTCTGGGCTATACTCGCCGTGCTTGGCTCGTCAGAATCGTCCGGTTGATAGTCTGGCTTTGGAAACAGCCATTGCCAAAACATGTGTCTCTGGAGTGTCTTAAAACCGGCTGTAACTGTCAAGATATGAACTAGGCGTGAGAGACGCCTAAGCTTAGACCAACACCATTAGCTGTTGAGGCGCAAAAGATAAGCTACTAGCATATTCAAACATATCTTGGCTAATGCAAATAAGAACCGGACAAATAGTGGCACACCAGCAGTTGCTGATTCCTGCACAAAAGCCATGCTAGTAGGATGCCAGTCATGCTGTTGCAATAATATTAAGTGAGGGTTTCCTCATACTGTCTCCAAGCGATCTTCCTGAAGAGCAGCCTCTGTCACCAACGTCGTAGCTAAGTTAACAGGATTTACGACCTCTGGGCTCATGCTCGAACACCTGCCAAGTGTCACTAAGAGAGGCGAAGTGCGGCGATGCGTCCGATTCGCGGCAGTCGCCCTGGAAACTGGCGTGGAAGAACCAAGTTGGACAGGAAGTGGCTGGAACGGCTGGTGCACCACCGTCTTGGCAACGCCGGCATGTCGGAATCATCCCAGTGAGCCGCCCCCTTTGTTTACACCCTGTTGCTGGAAGCCGAGAAGGCGCCACATTTATTCGACGCCTGACATGCGCCTGACCGTGTTGGCAGCCACGGAACTGGTCGGGTGTCATCCTGACCGGGCGAGTCGCAGTGACACCGCTTTCTGTGTATTCTGTCTTCCGAGGAGTGGCGGGGAGGGAAGATCAGTAGGCCTGGAGACCGGCCAGGTACCACACATGGCCCGATCTGTGGGAGCCGGCGCCTCTCGCAGCGTCCTCCCGGCAGTCAGCAGGTGCTGGTGCTGTGTTCCGTCCGGCAGTCAGCAGGTGCTGGTGCTGTGTTCCGTCCGGCAGTCAGCAGGTGCTGGTGCTGTGTTCCGCCCGGCAGTCAGCAGGTGCTGGTGCTGTGTTCCGACCGGCAGTCAGCAGGTGCTGGTGCTGTGTCCCGCCCGGCAGTCAGCAGGTGCTGTGTTCCGTCCGGCAGTCAGCAGGTGCTGGTGCTGTGTTCCGCCCGGCAGTCAGCAGGTGCTGGTGCTGTGTTCCGCCCGGCAGTCAGCAGGTGCTGGTGCTGTGTTCCGCCCGGCAGTCAGCAGGTGCTGGTGCTGTGTTCCGACCGGCAGTCAGCAGGTGCTGGTGCCGTGTTCCGCCCGGCAGTCAGCAGGTGCTGGTGCTGTGTTCCGCCCGGCAGTCTGCAGGTGCTGGTGCTGTGTTCCGCCCGGTAGTCAGCAGGTGCTGGTGCTGTGTTCCGACCGGCAGCTACAGTGTAGTCCGGGTGTTGCCTCTCGGACAGAACTTCCACCGTCCGTCCTTCCTCTCGGTCCCGCCCGCCTTCGGTCCTCCCTCCTGGTCAGGACCGTCCGCCGTCCGTCCTCCCTCCTGGTCAGGACCGTCCGCCGTCCGTCCTCCCTCCTGGTCAGGACCGTCCGCCGTCCCTCCTCCCTCCTGGTCAGGACCGTCCGCCGTCCGTCCTCCCTCCTGGTCAGGACCGTCCGCCGTCCGTCCTCCCTCCTGGTCAGGACCGTCCGCCGTCCGTCCTCCATCCTGGTCAGGACCATCCTCCCTCCTGGTCAGGACCGTCCGCCGTCCGTCCTCCCTCCTGGTCAGGACCGTCCGCCGTCCGTTCCCCTGTTCCAGTCAGAGCAGCCAGTGCTGCAGCAGTATGCAAACCGTGCAAGACACAGACTTGTGCCGACAAACCGCCGTGTGATACTGGTCTTCATGTTTTCCAGTTTAAAAGGATGCTCAACAAGGAGCTGAGCCACTTCTCGGAGTCGAGCAAGTCGGGAAATCAAATCTCCGAGTACATCTGCTCCACATTTCTCGGTAAGTGTAGTTTTTTTTGGCTCCTTATGTATGCGGTTAATGCTCCCGATGACGATGTTTCGGTAAGCAGGAAATTTTGATGATTGCCTCCGTCGCGAGACCAAAATGGGAAATGGTACGAATGTGATTGATATGACTGTCCCGTTATCCAAACTCTTTCTGATGGGCTTATTGAATTGCATAGGTTCGTTGGTTCATGATGACAGAACAATGATCAGTGTAGTAATCGGTCTCATATACAACAGGATCGGCCCGGTCCCCAGCAAGGAGAGCAGCTGGTATACTCCGAAACTTGTCAATAACATGATGGTCGTTTTCTCATCCTGTTTGGTCCGAATTACCGAAAGCCGCCCGACCTCAATCGGTATGAAGATAGCAGGTGGTAATCTCAGACCTGTGTACATGTTACTGGTCGTGCGCATTAACTAGTGTGCGCAGCATCGCATGTTTCTCTTCATTATGCGTTTATTTTGCAGGTGGTGATGAGCGCGTTTAAAACTTGGTGATTCCTTCGCTGGAGACATTGCACGAATGTCCATGAATATTTGACGCATTCCGACTTACAGTGCTTCCGTGTTGGTTGACTCAAAAGACGTGCATCACGCGAAGGTTCGGTTCAGCTCTTTCCAATATATAGTTTGGACTGAATACCTCAGTATATCTGTCCGCGTATATCACGTTTTCTAAGTTACTTCAATAAGTAAGGTGTTCGCGTTCTTTCAAAACTCTCGTGGTCCTGATTGAACTGAGGCAGCCGAGGCCGTGCGGGTCCAGAATGGTTCGAAAATGGAGTCCACGCACATGCCCATTAGTCCAGTTTGTCATGCTCTCTGCGGTGTTTAGCGCTAGCAATTTGTGGCACAGTGCGAACGATAATATATGTAAGTAGCATATAATGCTTATGGGTGTGCACCACACCAGGTGAACTTCAAGAGCTAATTTTTATTTCTGAAGGCTACCAATCATTTTCATAGAGCACATGTTTTTCAAGGTAACAGTAGGTTTCAGCACGGCATCGCACCATTGTTTTCCTAGAGTAGTGATGGGTTGAGGATTTGGAAATGCGAGCTCAGTGTTGTCACTCATCCAGGGTGTCATGAGAGAGTGAGCCGTTCAGTACTAAAACTCAAGACAATGTCACATCGCGTCTGGACGCCTTTGGTGCGCCGCGTGTAAAGAGCAGTGGCAGACGCCGACAGAGGTGTCGGCAGAGGTAGAGAGCAGCGGCAAACGCCAGCAGAGGTGCCGGTAGAGGTAAAGAGCAGCGGCAGACGCCGACAGAGGTGCCGGCAGAGGTAGAGAGCAGCGGCAGGCGTCGATAGATGTGCCGGCAGAGGTAGAGAGCAGCGGCAGACGCCGACAGAGGTGCCGGTAGAGGTAAAGAGCAGCGGCAGACGCCGACAGAGGTGTCGGCAGAGGTAAAGAGCAGCGGCAGACGCCGACAGAGGTGTCGGCAGAGGTAGAGAGCAGCGGCAGACGCCGACAGAGGTGTCGGCAGAGGTAGAGAGCAGCGGCAGGCGTCGATAGATGTGTC
Source organism: Ashinkailepas kermadecensis (assembly GCA_034440615.1). Lineage (NCBI taxonomy): Eukaryota > Metazoa > Arthropoda > Thecostraca > Neolepadidae > Ashinkailepas > Ashinkailepas kermadecensis. The sequence goes on from JAOTOM010003572.1 coordinate 162,135, forward strand.
GGCAGAGCAGGTGCCACCTCCGGTTGGTCGGTCCGCTGCTGTCGGTCGGTCGGTCGGTCGGTGGCTGCCGGTCGGTCGGTCGGTGGCTGCCGGTCGGTCGGCTGCTGCCAGTCGTTTCCGGGTGGCGGTGAGACGGTCGGTGGCGGTCGGCCCTCCGGCACGGTCCTCCGCCCGGCCCCGCCGCCACGTCAAAGATCAATAGCGGCTCGTATGGCGTGTAGTCGGTCGCGTGATGGTGGCCGCCGCTCTCCGCCGAGTCCGGAGGCGCCTGCCCGACCGCCGCGTCCCCTCAACCGCAGAGTCGCTGCACACCGCCCCCATCTGTGGAGACGCCGCGTCCCCGCACGCGCAGAGTCGCTGCACACCGCCCCCATCTGTGGAGACGCCGCGTCCCCGCACGCGTAGAGTCGCTGCACACCGCCCCCGTATGTGGAGACGGCGCGTCCCCGCACGCGTAGAGTCGCTGCACACCGCCCCCATCTGTGGAGACGCCGTGTCCACGCACGCGTAGAGTCGCTGCACACCGCCCCGTATGTGGAGACGGCGCGTCCCCGCACGCGCAGAGTCGCTGCACACCGCCCCATCTGTGGAGACGCCGCGTCCCCGCACGCGCAGAGTCGCTGCACACCGCCCCCATCTGTGGAGACGCCGCGTCCCCGCACGCGCAGAGTTGCTGCACACCGCCCCATCTGTGGAGACGGCGCGTCCCCGCACGCGCAGAGTCGCTGCACACCGCCCCCATCTGTGGAGACGGCGCGTCCCCGCACGCGCAGAGTCGCTGCACACCGCCCCCATCTGTGGAGACGGCGCGTCCCCGCACGCGCAGAGTCGCTGCACACCGCCCCCGTATGTGGAGACGGCGCGTCCCCGCACGCGCAGAGTCGCTGCACACCGCTCCCATCTGTGGAGACGCCGCGTCCCCGCACGCGTAGAGTCGCTGCACACCGCCCCCGTATGTGGAGACGGCGCGTCCCCGCACGCGTAGAGTCGCTGCACACCGCCCCCATCTGTGGAGACGCCGCGTCCCCGCACGCGTAGAGTCGCTGCACACCGCCCCCGTATGTGGAGACGGCGCGTCCCCGCACGCGCAGAGTTGCTGCACACCGCCCCATCTGTGGAGACGGCGCGTCCCCGCACGCGCAGAGTCGCTGCACACCGCCCCCATCTGTGGAGACGCCGCGTCCCCGCACGCGTAGAGTCGCTGCACACCGCCCCCGTATGTGGAGACGCCGCGTCCCCGCACGCGTAGAGTCGCTGCACACCGCCCCCGTATGTGGAGACGGCGCGTCCCCGCACGCGTAGAGTCGCTGCACACCGCCCCCATCTGTGGAGACGGCGCGTCCCCGCACGCGCAGAGTCGCTGCACACCGCCCCCGTATGTGGAGACGGCGCGTCCCCGCACGCGCAGAGTCGCCGCACACCGCCCCATCTGTGGAGACGCCGCGTCCCCGCACGCGTAGAGTCGCTGCACACCGCCCCCGTATGTGGAGACGGCGCGTCCCCGCACGCGCAGAGTCGCTGCACACCGCCCCCATCTGTGGAGACGGCGCGTCCCCGCACGCGCAGAGTCGCTGCACACCGCCCCCATCTGTGGAGACGGCGCGTCCCCGCACGCGCAGAGTCGCTGCACACCGCCCCCGTATGTGGAGACGGCGCGTTGCTGGAGATGCTGCCGCCCGGAGCGGGAGCGATGGAGCGATGGTTGTACAGTTGATAAGCAGTCCGCGTATTGTTCGTGTAGTGTGGATCGCAGGCCGATTGTGTCACGTCAAAGGCAAAGTAAGCTCCTGGATAAAGTGGCCGCGATTAGATCAAAGTAATGTTTATCTAACTATAAATTGTGATATCAGGTGGCAAACATGTGAATGATCTTGCCGATTTAGAGAACTTCGAATTTTTTTCGAACAATGTAAAAGTGAAGACAAATTTACATCGATATTAGTGTGTATTGTAACATGCTTTTTATCCAGGTGTGTTGTTTTAGATACTTTTGAGGTAGCAATTTCCCCTCAATGTTGGTTTGCCTCTCCCCGATGATTTAAATATTTATCATGGGATTCTATGGAGTGTGCCCCCCCCGCTTCCAATCAATTTGTCCCGGCCATTGCCTTCATGTATCGTGCCCCCTACTCCCCCAATAATTTTCAGAAATCAACGCAGGTTCTTTTATCATTGTTACGTCGTTATGGGCTGTGTTTCGCCTTAAAAGTTTTATTGCGGAGACACCCCTATAGATATTCCGGGGAGGGGTACCGAAAATACCCTCAATTTTAACATGAGCTTCGAGACAGGGAGAACCGTGCATTTTAACCTCCCAGGTTCCATGAAAAACCCTAAGTTCTGGCCGAATAACTTGATTATCGGCAAATACCTTGGCTTCTAATGGCTCTTATTCACCCCAGATGTATTTCGTCTCATAACCATGCCATTCGTCACAGCCCATATCGTACAGTTTGTTTGCTGGCAGCACACTTCTGACAAGTTCATTAAAATTGATGGCGGTATGCTATCTGCCAAAGTAAACCGTCGATATGTGCAGCAGCGCCGACGGGTACTGATTTGCGCTACTCTCCCGGCATCCGGCCTTCATTGCATGGTCGGTAGACCTTTGCACGGCGAACACGTCGGACCTGCGTCACTCCTGCTGAGCACCCCGATGTCATCAGACGCACCGCAGACGGCGGCAGTCGTTCCACTCCACAGCGCTAAAGTCCAAAAAAGTGATTGCTGCTGATCTCCTCTGGCGATGGTTGTGCAATGCCTCTGCGTCACGTGTGATGATTCGCGGTAGCCAGGTCGGGGCTTTGTTAGGAGCGGGTGTTGCTGGGGAAGAGGTGAGGCGTGCATTGACCCAGTGGTATACGGTAGTTAGCACCAACATTCATATTGAATGGTGGCTGTGACTTGCCTTCCTCTCGGCCAGCTTGTAACCCGAACTCGTGTTCCTTCCGGTCAGACCGGAGCCGTGAACTGTCCCCTCGTCGGTCAGACTGTGAGCTGACCTGTCCTTTTGCCGGCTAGATCCGCGTCAGGAGATGGACATGCCGACCAAGGAGGAGTTGGACCAGGGCCAGGGTCGCGGCGCGGCGGCCAGGGCGGCGCGTGAACGCCCCACCATGAGTCAAATCACGGGCATCAAGAAGCCGCTCTGCCACGCCAACAGCCTGCTGACAGAGTCGGTGCCCAAGTATGGTGTCGACACGACCAGCGAGCTGGAGCTCGGCAAGGTGAGGTGGCTGGCCACTGCCAGGCTCTGTGGCGGGGGGGCTGGGCAGAGCGGGCAGGACCGTCCGGCCGGTGCGTTACGCCGGTACGCTGCAGGTCTGTGCCACGTCACACCGTAACACACCGTCCGGCCGGTGCATTACTCCGATACGCTGCAGGCCTATGCTGCGTAACACCGTAACATATCGGTCGGTCGATCGAGTCGTGTCGCGTGCTGTCGTAGCGATGCGGCGTCACACCGTAACATATCGGTCGGTCGATACTGTACAAGTCTGTGTCGCGTCAGCTGATCTGTCCAAGCGAGCACATTTAGTCCGAGCCAAGCTGCAGTAAATTAATATTGACCACGAATAACGTAGGTGCATGGTAGGAATATCAAGGATACCATTGGTCTCGGTACGGCCTTCGCTATTTTCTTGTTTAAAGATCCATTTTTCAGTATGCAGCTCAGAGAATACCAGCTGCGTGGCATCACATACCCACAGTTTTGTACAGGTACCAGGAGTATTGGGGTCATTGGGGAGCCACTGACCGGAAATTGTACCCGGATAGATCGATGCAATTCACCTCATCACCTGACCTGGTGAGCAATTCACCTGATTTCAAATTATTGGAGAATCGTGGGGAAGGAATGGCAGAGTAATTTCCCCGAACTGCTTCACGGTTCATAACTACGCCACCGGTAAGATATCGCTGGTCAGACAAAATGAAATAATAACAGTTCCATAAGCCTGCACGGATTTTTAAGCTGTATAATGTTCGCCGTGACTAGTGACCTTTAGAAGAAGGCATTCTGGAGACATTTATATTCCATGTCGATTCCTTACGACATCTTAGGATCATTTAGCAATGACTTCCCGCAAATAGGAGCCTAAGCTGTCAATTTTACTGTATCCATTCTCAACATGGCGACATTTTATGAATACATTTTGATTGCCGGTCCCTGCAACTGCTTGCTTTTCCTGTTTTTGTTTCACGGTAATTTCATCGATAATGGAGATGGGAGAAAACATTCCAGGAAGTTATTGTGTGCAATGTTTGCTTACCATGTGGTTCGTTATTGTCAGAAATGACAAAAATATCGCCCGTAGGTTTATTTCTGTACAGGCACCCCATGTGCGCAACGGTTGACAGGATTTGTCCTAAGTATGTGTTTTGTATGCGTATTTTGGAAAATTAAGTTACAAGATTTACCCCCGGTATAGACCAATTTGATTGCTCACTTTGCCAGTAAGTTGATCGGAGAAGCCACTCGTAGCAGAACCAGCTTTCGCTTTCCAAAAAGACAGCCACAGTTTGACGTGTCGTTGAAGGGGGCGCAATTCGGCCACTTTACCTATATGTTGGATCGTGTGTCGTGGTAAGCACGCCACGGGAACATATACTGAACAGGTGTACACATAGGTGTGCAGGTAGGCAAGTTAAACTGCATGTTGCACGGCGTACGGCATGCATTGTACTGCATGTGAAATTAATATCTTAATACGAAATAATAATACATAAAAAAGGTTGCTGCCAAA